>BSBK01011759.1:292500-297285 GCA_027943335.1 Chamaecyparis obtusa
ACATTTCTTATATTCCATGCTTTTCCTCTTTTCATTCCACAATCACTAGAAATCCAAATTAGTTAGTTGACAAGAATGGAAAAACTAAAATCGATCCATTCTTTAATCATAGTTAGTCCAATTGACATACAAGACAGAGATAACTTAATGGGCCCATATAACTAGTGAATCACATAAGGATCTAGCAAGGAATATCTACTCCAACTCAACCACCTTATAAAAACTAACTTGTTAGTGATCTATTAACTATAACCTATATCTCTGGTATTCTTATGCTAGTAACTACACAATCAATGTTATGCATTAAATGTCAACAAAAGATAAGGGTTGGTGTTGTAAGTGATGGAGGAAGATTTAACACAGAACAATGTTGAACAGAGTAAAAATAGAGTAAACAGAGATTTAATAAAACTTTATTTATATTAATGCCAAATATGTTCAGATTTATAGAGCTTCCAGTATGCTCAAACTTTCACCTATATTTGTTGCTTGCAGAGACAGTATCTTCTTGACACACCAAACTAAGAAAAAACATTCCTTTCCTGATTTCAAAAATTCTCCCCAGAAGCATCTAGATAAGCCTGGAGAATAACCAAATGAAGCAAAGAGTCAGAGAAAAAACTATATTAAAAAAATTGCATGAAATACAGTGGTTGGCGGTCTGAAAAAATAGACTAGTCGCATGATCGCATGAATAAAATATAGGTCATGCGATCATGCGCAACACACAAAAGAGGGGGCCCCACGTGGTTTAAGAGATCGCAGGTGCACACATAAAAAATAAAGTGCAGGGGAAAACAAAAGGCAGTCGCATGATCTCATGAATAAAATAATAGTCATGAGATCATGAGACAAAGGGCAGACAAAAGCCCTAGGCAAATCAAGTACATTGCACATGATTGCATGGGAAATAAACCTGCCTTGAGTTTATGTGACAAAGCCAATAAACTAAAATGCTGTGTAAATAGTGGGGGGCCCCACACAAAATAATATATCATAGGTTTGCATAAAAAACAAAACTAACCAAGCTTAAGTTAATCGCATAAAGCGCTGGGCAAAAATGAGGAGTTGCATGATCACAAGAGCTGAAAGCTAGCCATGCGATCATGCGACAAGGTAGTGCAGGTCACATGAAGAAAAAAATAAAAGCTGTAGGGGAAGGTAAAGCAAGAGAGGTAGAAAGGGGAGTGTGGTCGCATGATCGCAAGGGAGGAGAGAGAAGCCTTGCGATCATGCGACAAGGTAGAAATGGTATGGCCAGAAGGAGAGGAAATTGCGCGGAAGACAGGGAAGATTAAATTGCCAGGCTGGAACATGGTGTACTTCAACAGTCCCCTTAATCTTCACTGATAAGTATGTCTACAATGCCGATTTCTTCCTGGAGATGTTCAAAAATATTCTTTGCCAATGGTTTTGTGAAAATATCTGCTAGTTGTTCATTGGACCTACAAAACTGAAGATGAATGTCACCATTGTTGACCAATTCTCTGATGAAGTGATATCTGGTATCAATATGCTTGCTTCGTTTATGGAATACATGATTTTTTGATAAGGCTATTGCAGAATTGTTATCACAGTAAATTTTCGTAGCTTCTTCTTGATGATGCCCCAAATCTGAAAGTACTCTCCTCAACCAAACTGCTTGACAAGATGCTGATGTGGCTCGCTACATACTCTGCTTCAGCTGATGAGAGAGTAACAATAGATTGTTTCTTTGATGCCCAAGAGATAGCTCCAGAACTCAGATGAAAAATGTATCCGGAAGTGCTTTTTTCTGTCATCCATACTACCTCCCCAATCACTATCTGTATAACCAATAGTCGAGTTTTATAATCATTTGAAAATGTGTACAAAATTCCAAAATTCTTTGATCCAGCTATATATCTCAAAATTCTTTTTCCAGCTTTCAAATGTGACTCCTTTGGTTTCTCCATGAATCTGGAAATAAGGCTAACACCAAACATGATATCCGATCTTGTGGCAGTTAAATACATGAGGCTTCCCACTAATCTTTTGAATAGAGTTGGATCTACACTTGGACCTTGATCATCCTTGCTAAGCTTCAGACCCATGCAACTAGTGTAGGGGTTGGATTCACTTTTGTCATCTTAAATCTTTTCAACAGTTCACTAGCATACTTGCTTTGACATATGAAGATTCCCTGATCATTTTGACTTACCTCCATGCCAAGAAAGTATCTCGAGGCCCAAATCAGTCATATCAAATTCCTTTTTATGGCTGCCTTGAATGTGTTAGTTTCCATATCTCCCGTGAATATCAAATCATCTACATATAAACAGACTATCAAAATTTCTCCTTCATCATTCACTTTGATGTACAAGGTAGGTTCATTCCCGCATTTACTAAAACCATTATTTACAAAATAAGAATCTATCCTGTTGTACCAAGCTCTCGGAGCTTGTTTCAAACCATATAATGCCTTTTTCAATCTGCATACTTTATGTTCTTCTCCCAGAATTTCATATCCAAGTGGCTGACTTACATACACCTCTTCTTCCAAAAATCCATTTAAGAATGCTGATTTGACGTCCATTTGATAAACTTTCCATTTGTTTTGGGCTGCAATAGATAGGACCATTCTTATTGTATCGATTCTTGCCATGGGGGAAAATGTTTCATTGAAATCTATACCTGACTTTTGTGGAAAACCTTTTGCCACTAATCTTGCCTTGTGCTTTGCAACTTTTCCATCAACATCATACTTTGTCTTATAAATCCACTTTACTCCAATCACATCCTTGCCTTTTGGAAGCTCAACTAGATCCCATGTTTCATTCTTTTCTATTGAGTGAATTTCTTCATCCATGGCTGTAATCCATTTGTCCTCTTTTATGGCTTCTTCAAAATAGATTGGATTAGCTTGTGTTAACAATGCAAAATCACAACAGAAATCATCACTTTCATCTTCTTGAGTTTCATCATAAATCTCCCTAAGACTTCTTGTCTTCTTTGATGTATTTATGGACCTAGACCTTAAAGATGCAATTGTAGGATCAGAAGATTCACTGCTGTTATTATTTGTTGTAGTGGGATTTGGAGTGCTAGGTACTCTTGATGGTGTTCTAGGTGCATTTTCTTGTGTAGGAGGATTTGCAACCTGAATTTCATCCTCTTCATTCTCTTGTAGGACACTAGGTGTGCTTGAACTTATTTTGTCTATGCTGCCATCCATGCCTCTTCTTCAACAATTTCAATATCACGGCTTATTATCAACTTCTTAGTAACAGGATTTTATAGCTTATATGCCTTTGAGTGTTCACTATATCCCACAAATATACACTTCTCTCCTTTGTCATCTAATTTTCTTCTCAACTCTTGAGGTACCAATGAGTATGCCACACATCCAAAAACTTTTAAATGTGATATGTTATGTTTTCTCTTACTCCAAGCTTCTTCTAGTGTTTTATTTATTACTACTTTTGTTGGACACCTATTCAAAATATAGACTGAACATGCAACAGCTTCAGCCCAATATTCATTTGGTAGATGTTTTTCCTTTATCATGCTACGTGCCATTTCCATGAGTATTCTATTCTTTCTCTCAGCTACCCCATTTTGTTGAGGTGTGTACTTTGCTGTAAATTGTTTATGTATGCCATTTTCTTTGCAAAAATTCTGAAATTCAGTGAAAACATACTCTCCACCTTGATCGGTTCTCAATGTCTTGATAGGATATCCACTTTCTTTTCAACTTTTGCCTTGAACTCCTTGAAAACAACAAATGTATCATATTTATACTCCAAGAAATAAACCCATGCCTTTCTGCTGAAATCATCAATGAATGTTATGAAATAAAGTTTTCCACTAATGGAAGGTGTTTGCATAGGTCCACAAATGTCTGAATGAACTATCTCTAATGGTTTGTTTTTCTCTATATGAGTCCCCAACTGGAAATGACTTCCTATGTTGTTTTTCCAATATGCAGCTTTCACATGTGGTTTTAAGTGGCTCTATTTGTGGCAACCCATAAACCATTTTCTTCTTGTATAAGAGCTGTAATCCCTTGAAGTTTAAATGCCCAAGCCTTAAATGCCATAGCCAAGATTCATTTTTATATGAGCTTTAAACGCTGTTTCAACAACCTTTTCCAAACCTTGAGGTTCTATCATTAATCCACTTTGAATTCTTAGTGGGAACATCCTGTTCTTTGTCATTTCTACTCTTGCAATTAGCCTATTGCTTGGTTTCTTGTCTAGGATCACACATTCACCATTCTCAAAGTGTACTCTATAACACTTTTGCACTAATTTCCCAATGCTTATAAGGTTGTGTTGTAATCTGGGAACATAGTAAACATCTGAAATTTTTTTATCTTTGCCTTGTTTTGTTTTTATGTTGATTGACCCTTTGCCCATGACTGAAACTTTTTGATCATTGCCCAATTTAACTTCTGATTTTACTGAATCATCCATTGTTGAAAACATTTCCTTTCTACGACTCATATGGTTACTACACCCACTATCTAAGAACCACAGTTCTTTAGAAGTTTCTTGTGCTACATTGCATGCTATGAACAATGTGTCCTGTTCACTAGTGTTTGACTAAATTTCATTTGTGAAATGTGCCTTTTGCTTGTTCAAATCATATTGCTTTTTCCTACATTCTGATGCATAATGCCCAAATCTACTATAGTAGTGACATTGGATGTTAGATTTGTCATACCTTTCTCCTGATGATAGCTATGAGAGTGACTGCTCCCCCTTCCTCTTGTTGATGTAGAATGGGCATTGGGCTTGATGGTGGTCTTCTACTTTCAAATTGTGT
>BSBK01011760.1:0-207500 GCA_027943335.1 Chamaecyparis obtusa
TGTATGGTCACAATGGCGTATTGAGATTTATTGGGAACATTAGAAGAGTATTTGAACAATCCACTAATGATTCCTTAGAAAAGCATATGGTTGGATGACAATCCCACAAGTTTTGCTCGACTTTATTGACAACAAATTTTTAGATTCTTTCCTAATCCATGCAAAGATTACTTGAGAGGTGTCTTTGATCAGATTGAGTGTTCTCCTCAGACAACGCACATGAAGAGATCATTGATGGGCTTATGAGGGAAAGCTTTAATATTTTGATGTAAAATTACTTGGTGACATAAAGATACAAATAAATATGAAGATTGTTTCTTATATAGAACATGTGAGTATCGTGACAGAGCATGAATTAAGTCTAACTGGTACGGGGTATAGATATTGATGTAAAATGATCAAGACTATGAGGACTACAACTATATTGATTGAGAGGGAGTTCACTATTGAAGGTAAAACAATTCTGAGATTATAGTAGTGGGAACTAGTGGATAGAATCACCGATGAGATGCACATGGATAGAATCCCTAATTAAGACATTCCATACATCATGAGACTACAACCTGTTGAGATAAAAATCCATACTAGAGGTCTTTATTATCTTCCCTCAAGTCCAAGAGGGAGTGTTAATGTTGTGGCCTTGGAAAAGATCAAAATGCATCTTATGTTAGCCGATGTAACCTTATGACTATTCAGATTATTCAGGAAGGAAGGTATGAAGTGACATCCTACAGTGACACTGACTTGAGTATATAAATAGGGTATGCCTTCATGACAGAGGGAGAAGCTAAAGGATACACATCAGTGGACATTCAAGGATATTGATTCAAAGGGAGTAGCCCATGTTTTGTTGGTTCTCTAGTAATCAAGAAATTGTAGCAGAGAATTATGGTTATTACCATGTGAGAAAGATATATGTCAAAGGGAGATGATAGAAGATCAAATTAAGTTGGCACCCCAAGATCTTGTCATACAAATTCAAAGGAAGTGTACCATGTCAAGATGGTGTATACTTTGTAAGCTCAGAATTCACCAAGGCTATGAGATAGTGCGAACAAAAGACTGATATTCTTACCAAACCCCTTGCTAGAAAGAAGATTGTATACTTTTAGATAACCTTGGTATGTTGAGGAGTAAAGCCTTAGGTGAAAAGAAGGTTTTAGCTTCAATGATCCATTTTTTTTGTATCTTAAACAATTCTTGTCTTTGATAGACAAGTTTAAGGTGGAAGTCTTGGTTTCCACTCCCTAGGATGAGCCACAATGGATCCACCCTTTGAGAAAAGTCAAGGTGACTTTATGGGTCCATTCATTTTTGTTCAAAGAATATGACAATCTTCTATGTGAATAATTTGGGTTACTATTTCAAGGTGACGATCTTGACAATAGTTAACCAAGCTTCAAGATTGACACCCGAACAGGGTTGTCCTAGACTGTGTCAGATATCTTGATGCTTATGTTATTACTAGATTGTGTAATAACTACTATATCATAATTGACACCCTAACAAGATTTTCCCGGATTATGCCAAATATCATGATATTGACAATAGTTAACCAAGCTTCAAGATTGACACCCGAACATGGTTGTCCTAGACTGTGCTGGATATCTTGATGCTTATGTTATTACTAGATTGTGTAATAACTACTATATCATGATTGACACCCTAACATGGTTGTCCTGGATTGTGTCAGATATCATGATATTGACAACAGTTAACCAAGCTTCAAGATTGACACCCGAACAGGGTTTTCCTAGACAGTGCTAGATATCTTGATGCTTATGTTATTACTGGATTGTGTAATAACTACTATATCATGATTGACACCCTAACAGGGTTGTCCTGGATTATACCAGATATCATGATATTGAGATAATAAGTATTGATCATGACTAATGACTTATTTAATGTTGTTGGTCGGGATTATAACAACATGTGAATCAAGATTAGACTACATTAAGTTGTTGTCCCAGAATGTGTCAGATATCTTGATCATTGTGATCTTATTACTTATTTATATCAAGATTGACTACATTAAGTTGTTGTCCCAAAGTGCGCCGAATATTTGATCCTAGTATTAACAATCATATCATGATTGACTCCATTAAGTTGGTGTTGTGGACTGTGCCAGTTATCATGATATTGAGATACTTGATTTATAATCATACATTAAGTTGTTGTACCGAAATGTGTCAGAGGACATGATAATGAATTCAAAAGTATTAATTAAATCCTCTCTTGCTAAGAGGGAGTGTTAAGATATAGCTACGTTCGGATATGGTAATATATATATATTAAGATCATTTTATAATTATATATGTTACAACATAGTTAATATTAATAACCGATTATGAAGGGTCATGACCCTACATAGCATAAGCCATGTATGGTCATGGCTCTTCAAGACATGACTATTCAAAATATATAAATGCATATCAATGGCTGGTGAAAAGATCAATCACAATGGTAATCTATTCTAGTAAAGCCTCATATATATTCCCTATAGGACGATCCTAATTAAACAACAAATTGAGGCAACTAGGCCCTACATGTGATAAAACATTAGAAGTATAAATATCCAAGTCTTCCCTCTCTTTAGATTGAAGGAAGCTTTTGATTATAAAGGGATGAAGTTAGTTGGGTTCGCTTGTTTCCCACTTGGGTCATTCCCAAAATATTGCTCTCTTGGAAAACCCTCTAAAGGTAAATGCAAGAAAAGAAAAGGATACCTAGTAGAGGTCTAGATTTCTTATTTTCCATAAGGAAAAGAGCATACTCTCCTACTCCATAGTGTCTCCCAACCACACCAAACACATGTTCAATTACCCAAGACTCTTTGCAAGTGATCAACTAAACAAGTCCAGATCTCTGATTCTCTAAAAGGAAAAGAACACACTCTCATACTAATCAACTAATCACAAGACAAAAAGCCTTCTAATTAAGCTAGTTGCCTAGAAAACCAAATGTAAGCAAGCACAATGTTGATTTGTATCTCTAAGGCAACCTACAACAAATAGCTTTAGTAGTTTCACGATTGAATCTTTGACAAGTGTCCTACATCACAAGACATTAGTAGTCATGAAAGTGTTGAACTCTTTGGAAATAAAATATTACAAAACCATAAGTTAGGGCACAAAAATATGCAAATGAAAGCAATAACCCTGCAAAACCACTTGTTAGTTATTGTCAGAAAACTAGAAAACCCAAAAATGCAAGAAAATGCAAGCAAGCTAGGATAAAACTTAGACTATGGCAACAATTGAATCTGAATGACACTTCACAGTCTACTAGGAAAATCGTCCGATAGACTTTTAGGAAGCACATGATATTCTAGAACAGTACAATAGACTACAAAGAAGTAGTATGATATTCTGCCAAAATGTAGACGATATACCCCAAAAAAGTGAGACAATATTCCAGAAAAGGAGAAAGTTTGTGTGGTAGTATTAAGAAATATCGTCTCTGTATATTCTGGAATATTGTACAATTTTTTGGCTTGCAAAACAAAAGTCGTGAACATATGACAACAAAGAATTGAAAATGCAACTAGAGCTAAAAATTAATGTCTAGCCCCACAGTGGGTGCCAGAAATGTGTGATCAAAGTGTGACACACTTATATAAACTATTACACTTGAAAGAATCCATGAAGAAGGAATTCTCAAGATGCGGCTTATAGCTTCCTAGTTGAAGAAAGTTTAATCCTTGTCTGAATGCTCATCAGGTTGACATAAGGATTAGTGACTTCACTACTCCAAAATGGAAGATTCAAGTGTAAATGCAAGCTAAAGATGAAATTAGAATGCAAGAAGCTAATAATGAGAGATTAAGTTAGAATGGATACAAGCAACTAGTATTCTAGAATGAGAATGCAATAAAGAAACTAGATTAACCATGCAAGAAATTAGTAATATTATGCTAAGAATGCAAGAAAGTTAGAATGCAAGATTAAGATTAAACCCTTGAGTCAAGGAAGAGCTTCATTTTAAAGGAATCGCCTCAACAATAGAGGATAGAGATTAAGAGACACTAGAATGAGTGATTGAGACTAAGAGGCAAAGGAGAGTGAAGGAGATGCAAGGTTAGGTAGAGATGAGTGGTGAGGATTAAGAGGCAAAAGAGATATAAGGTAAGATAAGATAAAATAAAAATTTCCAAAGCACAAATCTCTTTTAATTGCTAATTAATTAAGATTAAGTATGTTTACACATGTGAATGTGTTCTTTTAATAAAAGTGTAGAAAGTTTATATTAAAAGTAATGTTATAGAAATTAAATAAATATGCAAGCTCTAGAAATTAGATCATAGTATAAGCTTGATATAATATTTTTTATTTTTTATTTAATTATGAAAAGGAGATTTTTAGGGTTACTTTGCATAATTATGTTTAATAAATATGTCTTTGAGATTTATGTTTTATTTTGAGGCAATTTGATTGAGAAAATGGGCTTAGGTTTTACTAGACTAATTTTAGGTGATTACAATCACAGGGAAAAAATTTAAGTCCTTCTATGAAAAAAATATTTTTTCTATAGGCAACGCATACAAACTTTTACATGTCAAATCAAAAGTTCCTAGCTACCTAGTTATTAGTGTTGTAGGTTTGAGAAAAGTGAGAAGTTGGATGAGTTACTAATGTTGTCATTGATGTCAACATGTTTATGTTGTCATTATTGACTGATTATTACAAATGTTGTCAAGTTCTCCATGGAGTGGTATGCTCTTCATTCCTTCTCTATTGCAAATATATTCATATGATTTAGATATGTTGTTAAGCAATGTTTAGAGATATTGGATTTGAGATTTTGTGCTTCGAATTGTAGTTCAGAGGAATTGGTGTTCACCAGTGTGTGATAGTGTTTAGTAGAGCTTCCTATGAGAAATGGATGATTTTCATTTCTCTGCTTGTTAGTTTCTGGTGTTGTGGATTTGGAATTGCACTTATAATGTTTGTATCTTTGTTCAATTAAAATGGCATAATTTTTATTTTTCTTGGAGGCATTTGTTCAAAGTTCAATGGTGCTTACCTAGGTTTGGCTGACCTAAGTTGTTTACACTTTTAAATAAAGCTTGGGTGAATATAATTTGAAGAGTAACATGTATGTATTCTTTGGTTCTAGCTAATATGTGATGTGGTGTGGTCTTCTTTTGATTCCTTTCAATTGTTGCAATGCTCAAGTACCAACTTAATTTTAATCATGTTTGGTTAAGATGCTTGGCCAACCTTGGAAGATTTTTGTTGTAATACCCCAAAAATGGGCTATAGGTTCATTAACCTTCTATATCATCAAATCGAATGAAATCGACATCGAAGTCCTAACCTAAGGCACATCTGTACATCAAGTCATCAAAATCCTAATTGATTTTATCCTAATTTTGCATCGGAGAATATTCTTAATTTATCTAACTATTTTTAATTAAATATTATTTGGCAATAAACCTCATTTATCCTAACTTTGATTAATTAAATATGATGAATATTTAATTAATTAGATTAATTATGCCACTTAATTATTTAATTAGATTTAATTCTATTTATTCCTAATTAATATTGTTTTATTTGACAATAAATCAAATTTGCTAAAAATAATTAGTTGAATTCTTATTTAATTGATTAAATTAAATTGTCAAATTTAATAATATAATTTTTAAATAAAGTTTGATTAAAATAATTGATTAACCCATAAATCAATTATTTTAAATATTATTTGGTGATAAATCATATTTATCCTAAAGTTGATTAATTGAATATGATGAATATTTAATTAATTAATTTAATTCTGCCACTTAATTATTTAATTAGATTTAATTCTATTTATTCCTAATTATATTATTTAATTTTGACAATAAATCAAATCTTCTACGAATAATTGATTAAATCCAAGTTGTCAATATTTAATAATATAATTTTGAATAAAAGTTTGATTAAAATAATTGATTAACCCACAAATCAGTTATTTTTAAATTTAAAATCAGTTAAGTTGAAGATAAATCACTTATTTATTTAATTAATTCATGATTATTTGTGCACATTCAAAAAGCAGTTAAACTTTGAATCAAAAAATCAATTCTATTTGTTTTAAATTTAAACTCAACTCTCTTTTGAGTTGAAAGTTGATCTCAACTTCTGATTCAAGTTAAAAAGTTGTTCTTGCATGATTTTGCATGATTATGTGAGTTGATCTAATTATGATTCCTTGTTAACTCAAAAATCAACCTGAGTTCATCAAGAGTGATTTATGACTTTTTCCATGCACCGTCAAGCCCTAGATTTCTATAAAATCAAGGCTCAGCTCTTCACAAATTATCCACAGAATTTGCATACTTACTTTGGCAAATTGACATCAGAGGAATCATCAAGCTTCTTGCGAATCAGTGTTTTGTGAGATCAATCTTGTTTTCAATTCATTCTAGTTTCATATTTCATATTATTGTTAGCTTAATTTGCATATCATTTCAATCCATTTAGATTAATTTATTATCAATTTTCCTCATCTTATTGCATCAAAATATCAAAAAAATCTAGATTAATTTGCATTCATATTTCATTGCTTTTATCATTTAAATCCTTCATTTAGGTGTTGCACTGTCATTGATCTCAGTCTGATCTGAGAATACATACTCGCATCTACTAGAAGGCAGTAAATCATCTGGTTAGCTTAGTTTCATTTATTTGCAGATTTCAATTTTGCTAACCTCTAATATTTTACTGAAGTGTTGTATCCATAGCTAGGTACAATTTTCACACACACATTTCTGGTGCCCACCATGGGGCAACCCACCTTTACATGCTGGTTTTGATTTTTTTTTGGAGCTAAAACCCTAAAGTTTCAAAGATTTAATTTTATCTCCCAAATAGCTTGGATTTTTGGTCTGAAATTGTTTTTGCAGGTTGGACACATATCAGGAAAACTTTGATAAAAAATTTAGAATTTTTTGAGATGTTTTGAATTTTTAATAATTTTTTCTTGATTTTTCAAAAAAAATTAATTTCTGACGCAAATCAGCATATTTTTTGGAAATTTTTACATTTTTAGAAATCTCTTTAAATTATACAAGGGGTCCATTCTTTATGTTTTAAATTTGGATGCAATATAATAGCTCAAATAGTCGATTTACAAAAACTGGTTTGTTTTGGTAAAATGGGTCTCTAGGGCACCAATGAAGAGATTTTTCTAAAAAATTTACATTTCTGGAAAGCTCTCTATTTTTTAGTAGGGGTCTCTATTTTTTATTTTATTTTTGTGGCTGAAATCATATCAAAAAAAATAGATCTAGTTGACTAGGTCAAATGCAAAAAATAAAATAAAATTTTGTGATGGGTATGCACTTATTTTTCACATGGTTCAATGAATGATATGAGTTGTCATTTGGATTAGTTGCTGGTTATTATTGCTCCTAACAATTGGTTTTCAAATATAACCCTAAGGTTTTCATAAGTTGAATATACGTTGCATATCTTGTTTGCTTATTTTCTTGTCGGAGAGTTTGTAGCTTGCTTATGCGGGATTGCTTAACAAAGCTAAAAATTAGGTAAAATCTACTAAGCGTGTTACGAGGGAATTTAGGTATTCTACTACATGTGAAAATATTTCAATTTGGACATAAAATGAACATCTCACGTGTCTAGCTTGGGTGCCTTTCCTACTTTCATAAATCAGACTTCAATTTTTAGGCTATAAAATGAACATAGATTTATTTTTTGTATATCTGTTACACATAGTAAATAGGCCCTATGAACACTATTTGTGGATGATCTCAAGAGAGTAGGCTTCATTCATTTTCTCATACATGCAAAGCTCTTATTGACAAAGGATCCCCTTGTAGGTAGGGAAGGATACTGAGATTGTCTCATGTTCCCTTGATTTGTGTCCTCAGCTTTTGATTGATGCATTCTCTCTCCTAAGAGATTGATAGACCATAAGTTATGGACATCACAGATCTTGGTGAGATAAATTTTGGTCTTAGCGTGTCAAATTAATCTATCTTCTTTGTCTTGGTGAAGTGAAGAGGTTAGGGGATTATGCTCTACTTCCTTTTTAGATAGTACTAGAACCTAGATCCTTGGATTCGATCTAGTCCCCCTGTGGTATCTTTTGTGAGTCACCTTTAGCAAGGGTTAACCATAGTGGACATTCTCTTAATTGGGTCAACCACGTGGATGGAACCTCAAGCGGTAATAGCCATTTTAATCGTGGTAGCAACAACCGCTATATAAATGTCCTTGTGGAGAAAATCTTCACAGGTGTGATCTTTTGTTGGGCTGTCAGATCTCCCTAGCAGCTCCTGATGTATTAAATTCTCAGACTATGTCAAAACTCCAGTGCACTTGGATTGGAGTTTGCCCTCTTGAGATCACAAAAGTTGCAGAGTCAGACCATTATTACAAACCCTAGTGAGGCCAAAGTTTTCATTTTCTAGGACTATGTGCATTATTGGAAAACTTTTTGGAACATACACAATTAGCACTCCTAGGGATTAGCACATTTAGTCACTGGATTGTTCATGTGCAGGGTTGCTTTGTCCCTTGTTCATTGTTTTCAGACATGCTTGAAATCACTTGCCTGTTGTTCTACGTGCTTGTTTATTTACTTGGTTATTGAAAATGAATGATCCCAGCATAATCTTCAAATCTGGAAAGAAAACTTTGCAAACATACTAATTCTAAAAACTGAGAAAATTGCAAAATCTAAAGAAAAATCCCTTTCTGAAGTCAAAAGTCAATATTCAGGGTCAAAATCTGCTATCAACTATTGTACGAGTTTGTCAATTGTCATTTTAGAGCATACCCATTGTCGTATGAGCCGGCAGAAAGTCGTATGAGATTTTTGAAAAATTGCTAGAAGGTTGTCAAAATTGCCAGCAATCCTATTTTTACAGCCTATATCCAAATTCTTTCAAACAAATCATTGTGTCAGGAACCAAGCAGAAACTAAAAAGAATTCAATCATTTTCCTAAAGTGGTCTCTTGAGTCTAATTTAGCCTTCTTTTTAATTGATTTGAGCCTTTTTCATCTTGTATCAAAACCTTGTCAACATCTTCAATCAATTCAATCTTTATCAAAATGACTAAGTGTTGTGAGCTCGTGTCCACTATCTTTTGGGTGTCTACCCATACTACTAGGGCACAGTATCCTTCATTTACATCCAATCTAATCTTCAATCAAACCAATCTTGACAAGGTTGCATCATTCGATCTTCTTGAATCAAGTCATTTCTTAGTTGTCTTCATCTTGCTCTTTTGCTTCACCTAAGGTTAATGGTGGAAACCAGAGCTTCATCACAAAAGAAAAGAGATCAACCCATAATCTCTTCAGAGACATCTTCTATATTTGCTCAGACAATTCATCAACCTTATGACACAACCAAATTTGGAGAGGACGCTCTTGGTAATCTTTTCTTGAAAGGTGGTTACGTCACTCCTCCTACATCCATCCTTGTAGGAAATCAACTGACTCTATCAATTCACGGCAGCTATTAGACAACTCCACATCAATCCCTAGTAGCTCTAATAACAACAATATGTCTTAAGGAGGAATGAATCAAGGATCTCAAGGACAACATTCTCAACATGGTGCGGATCCAAAACCCACACCTTCTGAAATCGCTCAATACCAAAATGATGATAACTTCAAGAAAATGATGAGGCATTTCTTGAAGGAAGATAGAGAAACATACTTCCTAGAGTTAGTTCGTCAAGGAGCTAAACTTCCTCTGAATTTTAATGTCGAAGATATTATCACACATGAAGAAGAAACTATAATCACCGCTATGATGAAATAGATGCATGCCATGCAAGTCAAACGTAACAAACTCAAAAAAAAGAAGGAACCCAAGGAGTTCTCCATGGAGGCTCTATGTCCTTTTCCATTTGACAAAGGCTTGTACATGCCACCATTCCCAAAAAGAGTGGAGATGCCTAAATATGACAAATATGATGGAAACTCTGATCCTCAAGATCATGTCAGGGAATTCTATACTCAATCTATGGAGTTCATGCATGAACCAACCTATCTAATGTGTCTTTTCCCTCGATCTCTGGGAGGGGCAGCCCTTCATTGGTTCTCTAGAATGCCTCCTACAATCAAAACTTTTGAGGAGTTAATTAAATTATTCTATCATCAATACTCCTACAATATTCAACATCTAGTCACCATGATCGACATTTGCAATCTGAAACAATATCCAGGAGAACCATTCCTGACTTTTCTCAAAAGATGGAGGAAGAAATTTTCTCTATATGCTAGGCCTATTCCAGAAATTGAGAAGCCGAAAATCTTCATCAATAATCTTGTTCCAAAAATCTACTATCCGTTACAAATGCAAAATCATACATCTTTTGATAAGATGATGGATAATACAATCAAAATTGAGAAAGTACTTGTGAAAAAAGGAGATGTATCTCTTCAAAAGGACAAGTATGAATCTGGATCTAGTTCTAAAGATAAGAACAAAAATTGGAACAAGAACAAAGGCATTGTCACAGATGGCATTGTTGATACTATCCATGCCCCATCTGAGGCACCCACTTTCAATCTCACTGTTGGTGTGTGGTGAAAATGTGACCACACTTCTATGAATCCTTACATGCAAGAAAAATCAACAATGAGAACTCACAAATCGATCCTTAGCTCTTTATGTATGGAGTTGCAAGATTTGTAAAATTGCTCTCAACTAGAGCTATAAACTTATGACCTTGCTAGTCAACCACACAATGAGAGATTCTAAATCAAAGACAAGGGCAACAATGTCAATATCTCCAATGAAATCAATATGGATGCAATGCAATGCAAACTAATCTATGAGAATGAAAGATGCAAGCTATGCTATGAAAGAAAAATACAAGTGTTACAAATCCTCCTATTAAGCTATGTGAGATTAATCTATTGCATAAAAGAAATCTATACTAAAAATGTCATGATTATGCAACTATGATGTAAGAAAATAAGCTAAATGAAATGCAACAACAATGTCTTCAAAGCTTGAATGCAAGAATGTCTTCAAAGAGCTCCAAATGACCTAGAAAACCTGCAACATAACATTAGCATAAAAATCTAAGATATGAAAATGAAGGAGAGAGCTCTCCTTTTATAAGAAATAAGATGAAATGGACCATGGAGATTAAGAGGCAAAAAGACCTAATCAACAGTGGAGAAAAATGAAAGCTTGATCCTTGTGCACAAATATCCTCCAATAGAAAAATAGGAGTTGACTTTTGTGTCCCACATAAGATAAAAAGTGTTTTTTCCCTTTTTATAAAATAAGAATAATGCTTTATTTGTGCAACATAGGATAAGAAGAAAAGGTGGGGGCTTTTTATTTAAATAAAAGGGGAGGAAATTCCTTTTAATTAAATAAAGGCTTAGGATAAAGTGATTTTATTATTTAATTAAAAGAGATTTTATTATTTAATTAAAAGAGATTTTTTAATTAATTAAAAAGGAGCACGTTCTCTTAATTAAATAAGATTTTTATTTTTTATTTTTTCTCTTTTTAAATTAAATAAGGCTCAAACTTTAAGAAATATTGAATTGATTATGATTTGATCAAGGAAAGTGATATAATTGAAAATGTTGATATTTAAAAATATTGATTCAAGGATTTGATAAATTGAGAAATGGGGGCCCAAAGTCTAGGCGACCATTTTAGGGTGTATACATTTGCCCCTCTTTGACTAATATGTGATCATTTCGGGAACACATGCAGTCAAAGAAGAATTGAAATGTGAGATCGATTTGGGATCACAAAACAACCCAAATGTGTGTTTGATGGATGGGAACACATCGGGACAAGCATAAACAACAGCTGAAAGACAAGACCAACACCGTCGCTACTAGGTGCAAATCAAGCCTTAGACAACACTATCATCGTCGCTACTAGGCAATAATCAAGTCTAAAAAATAGGAGATAAAAATTGAAAGACAAAATCACCACCGTCGCTGCTAGGTGATAATCAAGTCTAAAAATAAGAATCTCAAGCTGAGCTAAATGATAAAGCTGAATCAAAGATTAAAGCTTATAGGTACTGCCCCCTCAAAATTGAAATCAAAATCAGATAGAGGAGAACAACAAATTGATAAACCTGATCAAGTCACAATAAATCATAATCGAAGGATGGAGCATGATAGGATAACCATCAAATAGTGAAGACATGCCCAGGTTAACCAAGTTTGACTGAAAAAAGATATAGGACAAAGATTAAGTCAAACCTCAGAGAGAGGAAGCGAAAGGGGTGAATGAAAGACTAGAAGTTTGGAAGACATGGAGGTAAAGATACCCCAAGAAAGATTGAAGGATTAGGCCTCAAATGGTCAGCCAACTGTGCAGAAGAGGAAAAATTGTGAAACATGATTTTGACTATGAAGATGACCTCAGATTTTGATTTCAAGTCCGAAAATGGATCCAGGACGTCAAAATTAGGTAGGGGTGCAATTTTCATGCAATTCCGAGGTGTTTTGAAAATCAGGTCAAAAAGTCAAAAGGCTACAGGAATGGAAAAGGATGTGATGAAAAAGATAAGGAGTGAAAGACATGATTGAGAAAAAGAAAGGTGAGTGCAGTTGACTGATAGGTCCTTGAAAGATTAAAAGGAGAACTCTCTCCATATGCAAAATGAAAAATTAATCTAACATGAACCTAAATATGCAAGCTACTATGAAAAGTGGTTGACTTGCAAGGTCACAACGCTTATAGACATCTAATAATCATCATCGAGTGTTTGGTAGCGTCGTAAGATCATATAATGCACACTAGCATAACTATGTGGATATGAATATGATCTATATTAGATAGAGATGTAGGAATCCCACCTAGGCACCAAAGACATGTAGGTCAAGATGACTAATGTAGTGAGATCACCTAAATTTTGATATGGCGAGATTATGCTTGTATCAAGACATATGAAAGTCAGGATAGCTAGAAGCATGCACTCACAAAACAGTCAAGGATAATACCTTGTCAATCCATAGTGTCAAGTAAGACCAACATAAATGCTCATGACAATTAGGACCAACCAAATATATCCATAAGAAGATAAAGAAATAAAACATGTTCTCATACCCTCAGTCTTCTAGCTATGCATCATCGAAAACTTCTTAGGGAGAGATCACTCATCAAAGAAATCCTCATAGATAGCACACAAAGAAAAATAAAGTCAACATATCTCAACGAGTTGATTGTTTAAGTGCGTGTGTGTTGGTCATAGAGTCAGACTCTGGTTATCACATCTGCTAATGAGAAATATCGCATCATACTAGACTGTTGGGTAAGACATTTGATAAGTGTTAAGAAACACTTGACGCAAGGGTAGTGTTGAAAAACACTGTTTGGGGTGGTGTTGAAAAAAACCTCTATGTGAAATACCCCAAGAGACAAACACACCCAAAGGACCTATGCGAACAGGTATGCCCCCCAGACAAAGACAAAGACCAATTCTACACCAAGCCAAATAAGGTCAAGACATGATGGAGAAAGGTTTAGTGTCGAGGATGCATGCTAATAAATAGGAGTGCAAAGGCCTCAAGTAGCACCTATTTCTAGGTTTTCACCACTTGGAGATTTTTTAATTTTTTAATTTTTTTGGATTTTTGCTACCAAGGCGCCTGTTTTCAGGTTTTCACCAGGGCACTTTTTCTATTTTGTTTTGTATTTTTTTCAATTTTTTAATTTTTTTATATTTTTTCAGGACTTTATATGCTTTTAAAGATTTTTTCAGCATCATATATGAATTTTTTTAGTATTTTTTCAGGATCAATAAGTATGTACAAAGGATGCCCCCAGACTGAATAGGCATCATGGATAGAACTTCTTGAGGTGCAAGACATTAATAGGATCAGGGAGTTGTTCCCCCTATTCATCAGATAGCAAGTAAGCACCTGTCCCAAAAGCAGCAGTAATAATGTATGGTCCAAGCCAATTAGGTTCAAATTTTCCCTTTTGTTCTCGATATTGTTGGTTCTTAGGATTCTCACGTAGGACAAGATCTCCTACTTGAAATTCTCTAGGGCAAACCTTCTTGTTGAATGCTTTGACATACACTTCTAATATACTCTCATGTGATCAAAGGAAGCCTTAGGCTTCTCATCTAGAAGTTCTAGCTCTTGTAACCTCATGGCGTGGTAATCCTCATCTATAATCAAACCTTTGAGAGAGACTCTAAGTGAAGGTATTTCTACTTCTAAAGGCAATACCACTTTAGTGCCATAGGTAAGTGCAAAAGGAGTGGCTCTTATAGGTGTGCGAATGCTTGTTCTGTAAGCCCATAGTGCTGGATTGATTTGCAAGTGCCAATCCCTACCATTCTTGTGTACTTTCCTATGAAGAATCTTAAGAATGGTTTTATTAGAGGCTTCTGCTTGTCCATTTCCCTATGGAAAGTAGATGGAGGACCAATTTTGTTTGATTTTAAACTTCTTGCATAAATGTTTTAGGTCCTTGTTCTTGAATTGACCTCCATTATCGGTAATAATCTCAGAAGGCACTCCAAAGTGGCAAATAATATGATTCAGAATAAATAGTGAAATAGTCTTGCCTGAGGCAACAGAAAGAGGGACTGCCTCTACCCATTTCATGAAATAATCAGTAGCTATGATGATAAACTTATGTCCACCTAATGAATTGGGGTGAATCTGCCGCACAAGATCAAAGGCCCGGCGCTGAAATGGCCAATGAGAAATAGAAGGAATTAGCTCCCTACCTGGGGCATGAATCAAGTTTTCATGTTTTTGACATTTCTCACAAGATTTAGAGAAATCTATTGCATCTATTTGCATTGTGGGCCAGTAATACCCCGCCCTAAGCAACCTTCGGGCCATGGCAAGACCATTAGAGTGTCCACCATAAATGCCCTCGTGAATGTCAACTAACACTTGGTTGGATTCCTCCTTTTCCAAGCACCTAATAAGTGTCCCATCTAAACCCCTCCTATATAAATCACTAGAGATAAGGGTGTGGCCAGAGGCATTACGAATGAGGTTTTGACATTCAGAATGGTTGAAAGTGTCAGGGATGATGCCATCGCATAGATATGAATAGATAGCACCATAGTGGGAAGACTCGTGACTAACCAAGGTACAAATGACATGGCTTTCTGAGGAGTCAAAAATGAGGTGACGTAGCTCTTCCACCAGGAATTCATATCTAGATTCATGTTGCTCTAGCTGAAGAATGGAAGCCAATGTAGCCATAGCATCTGCAGCTTTGTTTTCTACTCTAGGGATCTGTTGAAATGTCACAAAGGTAAAGTAATGTCTCAATGAATCAACCATCTTTTTGTAAGGTATCAATTTATCATCTTTGGTTTGATACTCCTCATTGACTTGGTTGATAATTAATTGTGAATCCCCAAAGACATGCAACTCTGTTATGTTCCATTCTATAGCTAGTTTCAATCCATTGGTTAATGCTTCATATTTTGCAATATTGTTTGTACATGGGAATAAAAGTTTGTAGGATTTTGGTATATTATACCCATGAGGAGAAACAAACAATACTCCTGCACCTGATCCATTTTTCATGTTGGAACCATCAAAGAACATCTTCCAAGTGCGAGTGGTCATGTATAGAATGTGTTCATCTGGGAACTCTACCTGAATAGGCACACTATCCTTAACTGAAAAATCAGCTAACTGATCAGCAATAGCTTGCCCTTTTATGGCCTTTTTCTCAATTTACTCTATATCAAACTCAGATAAAACCATCATCCACTTAGCAAGTCTACCCGTGAGGGCAGCCTTACTAAGCAAGTACTTAAGAGGATCAATTTTTGCAACCAAATGTATAGTATGAGCAAGCATATAGTGTCACAACTTTTGGGAAGCAAACACTACTGCAAGACAAGACTTCTCAATGTTAATATAATTGATCTCATAAGATACTAGAATACGACTGATGTAGTATATGGCCCTTTCTTTCCTAGTGTCATCTAATTGAGCCAACAATGCCCCCAAGGAAGACTCTGTTGCTAAAATGTACAAAATAAATGGTTTCCCAGGAATAGGAGGCATCAAAATTAGAGGATTAGCCAAATACTATTTTATTTGATCAAGGCTCTTTTGGCAATCTTCATTCCACACACATGTGACTCCCTTATGCAATGTTTTATTGAAAGGTTGTGCTCTATCTGCAAGTTGTGAAATAAACCTTCGTATAGATTGGAGTCATCCTTGAAGACTTCTCATTTGACTTATGTTCTTTGGGGGTGGCATATCTAAGATAGCTTGGACCTTTTCAGGATCAACCTCTATTCCTTTTGCTAAAATTATGAATCCTAGAAGTTTACCTGAGGTAACTCCAAATACACACTTTTTTCGGATTCAATCTAAGTTGAAACTATTCCATGTGATCTAGAATCACTTCCAAATCATTGAGGTGTGTATCATGTTTCCTAGATTTAGCCAAGGTATCATCCACATAATCTTCCATGTTCTTATGCATCATATCATGAAAAATTGTGGTCATAGCTCGTTGGTATGTTGCTCCTGCATTCTTTAGGCCAAATGGCATGATGTTCCAACAATAGGTTCCCCATGCATATGTGAAAGCTATTTTCTCTTGATCTTTGAGAGCTATTTTTATCTGGTTATATCTGAAAAACCCATCCATTAAGGAATATATCTCATAACCCGCTGTCATATCCACTATCATGTGTATGTTTGGGAGTGGAAAGTCATCCTTTGGGCATGCTTTTTTGAGGTCTCTGAAGTCTATGAAAATGCGAATGGACCCATCATGTTTTGAAACGGGAACAATATTGGAGATCCACTCAACATAGTCAATAGCTTGAATGAATCCTACATGTAAGAGCTTTTCTAATTCAACTTTAACAAGAAGTGCTACGTGAGGGTGCATTTTCCTCAACCTTTGTTTGATCGGTTTTATTCCTGGAGCTATAGATAGATGATGCATAATAAGATCAATGTCAAGCCCTGGCATATTGGAATATGTCCAAGCAAAGTTGATTTTCTTCTTTTGCAAAAACTTTGTATATGCCTCTTTTTCTTCAACTGATAGAAACTGAGCTAGGTGCACTATTTGGGGAGCCTCTTCTGTATTCAAATTCACTGGTTGTGTGGGCTCAATGAGAACTGATGACCTGTCTTGGAAGTAACTTGGAAAGTTATTAAGTACCCCATCCTTAGGCACCTCAAAGAGGTTTTCACCCTCGGATACGTCATTTATTTTTAGTATTTTGGGTTCTGACACCACCACAAAGTGGTTTTTGCCATCAGAACCATCTTTCTTTTTTTTCTTTTTCTTTTATTTTTAGACTGAGGTACTTAATATCAGGCTCCATCATACTTGTTGTTGGTTCACTGGTGGAAGAGACTACGGGTTCAAGAGCATTTAGATAACAGGCAATTTCATAGTCATTCTGAAAGTTTAAGAGTTGAGGCTCTTGGTGACGTTGAGACCAATCAATTAGGTGGAAATGAACAAGGGGTAGGTCAATGACTGGTTCAACATTGTGTATGTGGAAGGTGTTATCTTTGGTGACCATACAATTGGGATTCATCAAGTCTCCTTCTAAGATACCCGAATCAGGATTTGTCCTACCAAACAAAGCGTCATCCACTAAGGCAATTCGAGGAGTCCAATCCTCTAGTCCTACACTAGGCTCGTTGGTCACATCGGGTTGAGTACTATAAGTATGGCCAACATCCATGTCCAAATCAACCGTTGCATCTAAAAGTGAGTCCCATTCGAACTCATGTGAGCCTGTCTCTGAATCATTATTTGGGCCTCATGATGTAGAAGCCTCAAGGTTAGGAAAGGTTTCCCTTTCTCTAGCACTAGCATTGTTACTATCTGTCGTAGCTAGGATAGCAACACTTTCCATTGTCAATCTAGCATTCATATAGTCACTATCCATCATAGCTAGGATAGTAGGACTGTCAATTGTCAAATCTTTTGAATCTCCCCAAAGGAGATTTGTTGAAGACACCCAATCATCAGACATGTCTTGCTGATTAGAGAGATTAGGTGTGTAGTCTGAGTCATTGTCACTGTCTGTCGTAGCTAAGACTAGGACACTTTTCTATTTCTTATTTGCAAAACCTAAGCTAATTGTTGACTTATTCCTTTGTCCAAAAAGGGCATGGTTAAGAGGTTCAGCTTTGGCATCCAACCGATGACTAAGGGGACCATGTCCTAGATAACCCATATTCTTGACCAATGTATACCCTCTCCCATAAGCTCGAGGAGAAGGTGCAAAATCCTTATTATGTCAGTATTTCTCCTCTTGGTAAATCCAGTCCCTAATGGCAACCTCTTCTTTTTCCTCTTGAATCAAAACTGAGGATTCTACAAACTTGTCGAACAATGTCATGACTGAAGACGAGGGTTTCATATCTTGAGAAGGTTTGCCATAAGACCTAGGGGAAATTGCCAATTTTGTGAATGAATCAATTTTGTAATCCCCCATGCCAAGATCCATGGCTTTGAATTTGTCTTTGCATTGTTCAAATGTAGTATCAAAAGTGTCAGCTTCCCTATTCAAAGGAATGTGAGACCCTGCTGAAATTGTGTTGACTGATAATGTGCTATCCTCGGGTATGCAAACTTCTACTCCATTGTAAGGGAATTTCACACACTGATGATAAGTAGATGGGACTGCTTGCATCTCATGTATCCAAGGTCTACCCAACAAAATATTGTAAGCCAAAGGACCGACATCAACAATCTGAAACAAAATATCTTTCTCTACAGGACCAATTCGGATAGGAAGAACAGCCAATCCTTTAGAACTATGTTCTACTTCATCATAAGCCTTGATAGTTATCTTCTTCCTTGTGTCAATGACTTCTTCTGAATAACCCAAGGCCTTCAATAAGCTCAAAGAACAAATATTAAGCCCAGCACCCCCATCTATCAACACGCGCCTGACACGGGTCTTGTGGATCATAACCTCTATATGAAGGGCCAAATTGTGTGGGTGGCTTAATGACTTGTCATCTTCTTCTGAGAATGTAAGGTAGTGAGGGCTAGCCAAGTGGTTGACCATATTCTAGAATTGATCTACATCTATATCATTAGGGACATCAGCCACTCGCAAGGCATCCTCAAGGACACGCTTATGCTTAGGGGACAATTCCAAAAGCTCAAAGATTGAAATCTGCGCTACTGTACATTGTAATTGGTCAACAAGATTATAATTCAACTCAGGACCAACAGCAGATTTAGGAAGAATAGCTTTTGACACTGGCTGCTTAGACTTACTAGAGTTAGGACCTCTAATAACAATGGGAGCTTGAGACTGACTCCTAGTGACTGCATTGAGGGGTTCAGACATCCTTCGTGAGTGAGGACCTCTTAGTACCACAACGGGTCCTTCATCAGGCATAGGATTTGAATCCACATCATATCCATAAGGGTCTTTCCCTCTCATCATGTTGACATTATCATCAACAACTTCAAGCATATTAATGACATTTTCAGCATTTGTGTAGGTGTAGTTGATAGCAGCCTTGTTGTTCTTGTTGTTAGAATTCTCTCCTTTCTCATATTTGGGCAAGGGTTCTTTAAAAGCTTTGTGATCTGCATTAGTGGTTAAACCATCAACTTGTAATCTTCCACTTTTAATAAGATCTTGGACAAGATGCTTAAGTTTAAAACAATTTTCTATATCATGTCCAATTCCATTGTGAAAGACACAGAAAGCCTTCTCATCCCACCAATGAGGTTTAGGATCCGGTATGTGGAACTTTTTAGGATCCTAAGGTTGTGCCAAATTATGAGCAATTAAAGTCTTGAAAATGTCTACATAGGAGTCCCCAAGTTTGGTAAATTGTCTCTTTTCTATTTTAGGTCTCCCTTGATACTTGGGTTTATTTTCTTGTTGTACTAAAGATGTTTGCAACTTCATAGCTTGGACTGCATTAGAGAGATTAAGAACTCCTTCATTCTTAGGTTGTGATGAGTCAACAACTCCATCATTGACCACTTGCTTATTCTTATTCCAATAGGAGCTCTTTTTGTCCTTATTACCATTATTATTGTTGTTTTGGCCATTGTTGTTATTAGTTGTTTTGGCCAAAATTCCTTATTCTTTTAGGACATCCTCTATGCGACATGCCACTTCTACCATGGTATCAAAAGAATTAAATGGGATCTTCCTTACTTCATACCTTAATTTCGGTACCAAATTGCTCATGATGATGTCTATTCTTTCCTCCTCAGGAATTGTCCTTGGATATTTTGAGCACAAACGTCTCCATCTTTGTAGAAAGGTAACAAAGGATTCCCCTTGATTCTGCTTGAGTTTGCACAAATCAAGCATGGTGACCGACCTTGATAAGTTGTAAGCAAAATGTTGAACAAATCTCTCCACAAGCTCTCTAAATGTCTTAACTAGAGGAGTAAGGTTAGTAAACCACTCCATGGCTTGACCCTTGAGACTCCTTGGGAATAATCTCATCAAGTAGGAGTCTTCATGGTGAAAAGAAAAGCTCATTATGTAGAACTGTCTAACATGGTCGTGAGGGTCACCAACGCCATCATATTTGTCATAGGTTGGAAACTCAACTTTCTTAGGAAACTCAACCAACACCACACTCTTGTCAATTGGGTTGGGACATATGGAGTCCAAATTAAATGTGCTCTTAGGAGCCCTCATCCTTTCTATATCTTTTTGAATTTGTTTGATCACCTCATTAGTTGATGGATCTTGCTTCTTTACCTTTCGGTCCACGTCAAAATTATATGGGACCTTAGCACCTTTGTTGATGAGACTTTCTAAGAACTGATCCTTATTTTGTTCCACATACCTTTCTACATATGCTTGAAAGGATGGTTCTTGTTGCATAGTCATAAAATCTATATGATCAAAGTTGGCATAACTTCCTCCATGTTGTGAGCCATGATGTGCTCGTTGGGAGGCTTGCTTTGAAAGTCTAGGAGGTGACTATCTCTTATGGTGATCATATCTTGAAGTCCTTCTACCTCTAGGACTTGGGGATCTTGAGGGTGTCCTTGACCTTCTTCTAGGACTTAGTGAGGGAGTAGACGGGGTTGAGTAGGTCCCACTATTACTACCCCTCCTATTGAATCAGTTTTGGAGTTGTTGTGCATAGAGTCTATCTTCTTCTTCTTGAGTGATTCTTTTCCTTATGTCCAATAATGCACGTTCCTCTTCCTCTAGTTGTCTAAATTTCTTCTTTTTAGCAGCTTGTTCATCTAGATAGGCTTGCTTCTCCCTTTCAATGCTTTTCAATCTCATATTTGCATATCATGAGGTATCTTTAAGTGGAGAAGATTGTCTTGAATGCCTGATTGCATTGGTTGCATTGATGTGGTGGTCACTAGACTCGTTGTTCTGGTGTTCATTTTGCGACCCTGAATCTGAGTGAGTTTGTTGGTAATGTCTCTCAGCTCATTGGTGAGCATCAAAATACCTTGTGTTGTTGGGGGGTGACCCAGGTGGACTATCATGAGAAGAGCCACCATACACTCTGGTACTCCTATGTCATTGGAAAATATCCTCAAGAGTTTGATTCATTGCTTCCCTTTGTTGTCAAGTGAAAGTGTAACTCATGTCCATACTTGATGAAAGAGGTGCTAAAGAGGTCCTCACTTCACTAGGATTACCTTTTGGATTAAAAAAAACCTCAGATTCACTCTTAAGAGACTGATCGAAGAGGAGTTATTTTCCCTTGTGCTGTTGACGTGTCTTAACTAGTGGTAACTAGCTAAAGACAACAGGGGGTCACTTCCCTTGATTGACTTGGTACCTTGTTGTAACTGACATGAAAGAAAAAGATTCTTAATGATAGGGTGACCTCGCAAAGTGTCAACACCGAACTAGGATAATCAAAGTTCTTTATTGTCCAAAATGAAATGAAAAGATAGAAATAAAGGGGCTTTACCAACACTGTCAAAGAGGTGCTAAAATCAAAGGATGAATATCCTTGCACTTTTGAATTGGGAGGTTGGACTAGGCCAAAATATAATTGAAATTGAATGGAAATGATTTGGACAAAAAGAGCAGTAAAATTCTCCAAGAATGTAGCTAACAATTCTAGAGATAAGCTTTCTCACCAAGAATAACCTTCTAACCTGACAACTATTTCCAAAGTGGCCTTGTAAACCAATTGATGCTATTCCTAGAGGGTAGAAACTAGAGATTTAAAGTCAAAACAAGTCTCTAATGATAGGATAGAAAATCGAGCAAGCTGTAAAAAGTTGGGTGTTTCAACTCAGGAATTTAGTTATTTTGTGGTTTAATCAAACACATTAACAGATTTCCAGCATTTTATCAAGCACATAAAATAGCAATCAAGGAGTTCAAGCAAGCAATTGTCTTCAAACAATGAGCAAGGGGCAAAGCAACCTTGCACATGAACAAGGATAGTGACTTAGTATTTCTACTCCTTAAAGGTTCTACTTGTGTATGTTCTTGAAAATGTTTTAGCAGGCACATAGAACACAACAACACCTTAACAAGCTGTCTACAAGGATATACGTAGCTTTCTAAAAGGAGTCCTCGATATACGCAAGGTACATGAGGCCCAAATCCATAGATGAGAAGAATCCAAAATCACACAGTCGGAGGGAGACGGTAACCCAAATCTCCTCCTTCACTTCTCAAAGGTATAAAGTTCTTTGAGGCTTAGCCAAGAGTGATGTCAAACTCAATTCCCAAGAGAGGTGTCTTTCGATTCACCACCCACTATTTATACTCTGCCAGAACATGGGAGTCAAGGTCATCCCTTAAGGTGGTGTGTCCCCAAGCAGGCCTTCTAAAAAATAAAATTAAGTAATTCACTATCAAAAGTATTTAAAGCACTAAAGGTGGAACACTTAACTCTTCAAGTAAATGTGAAGTGAGTCCAAAAGTGGAACATTTAACTCTTCAAGTGAATGTGAAGTGAGTCCAAAAGTGGAACATTTAACTCTTCAAGTGAATGTGAAGTGAGTCCAAAAGTGGAACATTTAACTCTTCAAGTGAATGTGAAGTGAGTCCACAAGGTGAAACATTTAACTCCTCACACAAACTCAAAGTGAGTCTAAAAGTGGAACATTTAACTCCTCACACAAACTCAAAGTGAGTCCAAAAGTGGAACATTTAACTCCTCACACAAACTCAAAGTGAGTCCAAAAGTGGAACATTTAACTCCTCACACAAACTCAAAGTGAGTCCACACCTTAGAAAATTAATGAGATCAAGAAAGCATAAAAAGGGGGAAACTTTGTGGAACACTTAACGCTCTTTTCAAGTAAGACCCTCCCCTATGTATGAATGCTGACCTTGCATCCAAAGGGCGGTAATGAGGGGTGATTAGAAATAAGCGAGTCCAACACCCAATTTAGCTAACAAGATCAATCAAAAGTACTCTAAAATTGCTTATCAATACTACTCACAAATGCAAAAGGGTTTGAACCATGGAATATTTAACTTTCCAAGTAAACATGAAGTGAGTCCAAAAAGTGGTGCATTTAACTCTTCATGTAAACAAGGAATGAATCCATGCTCTTAATCATTCAATGAGATATTTGATATTGGAACCAAGAATTACTTAAGGTTTAAACACAAGCATTCACTTACACAAACTTGTAAAAACAAATCTATGTTCTTTCATTTCCCATTAAGAGCATCAATTGAAATGTGTTCTATGAAAGCATGTAAACACTCAAGCCAAACACATGAGAGGTTCAATTTTAATCCCAAAATCCAAATGTTGTAGAAATGGAACAAAGTACCTCAAGCAATTTTAAGCATTTTCCATGAAAGCAAGAGCACCTTCAAAACAACTTGTTAGACCAACAAAAGGTTAGCAAAATCTAAAATCTAACAATGGTTAGCACATGAAAAATTAGATAATCTGCAAAAAAAAAAACTAATCAAATGACAAAATCTGAAAATGAAACCATCATGGTTGGATTAGGCTCGAAAAGACCTTTCCAACGATACATAACACTTCAATTTTTGATACCGTTTGCAAAAATTTCTCAAAAATGGGTACCTATTTTCTAGAGGCATGGATTTGAAAATGCTAAAATTTTCAAAAACTTTCAAAAAGATAGCTAAGAACCCGAAACTTGCAAGATAGATAAAATAGCTCAAAATAGCTCACTGTCGGGTACAAGCAATAGTACAGATAAGTTAATAAAAGTGCAGCAAATAGAAAACTTAGCACATAATATATGAATGCGCAGGACAGTTAAATTAATGCACAACAAATCAGAATTTCCTCCCTATTATATATGAATTTCCTCCCCTTTTATTTAAATAAAAAGCCCCCACCTTTTCTTCTTATCCTATGTTGCACAAATAAAGCATTATTCTTATTTTATAAAAAGGGAAAAAATACTTTTTGTCTTGTGTGGGACACAAAGTCAACTCCTATTTTCCTATTAGAGGATATTTGTGCACAAGGATCAAGCTTCCATTTTTCTCCACCATTGATTAGGTCTTTTTGCCTCTTAATCTCCATGGTCCATTTCATCTCATTTCTTATAAAAGGAGAGCTCTCTCCTTCATTTTCATATCTTAGGTTTTTATGCTAATGTTATGCTATAGGTTTTCTAGGTCATTTGGAGCTCTTTGAAGATATTCTTGCATTCAAGCTTTGAAGACATTGTTGTTGCATTTCATTTAGCTTATTTTCTTACATCATAGTTGCATAATCATGGTATTTTTAGTATAGATTTCCTTTATGCAATAGATTAATCTCACATAGCTTAATAGGAGGATTTGTAACACTTGTATTTTCCTTTCATAGCATAGCTTGCATCTTTCATTCTCATAGATTAGTTTGCATTGCATTACATCCATATTGATTTCATTGGAGATATTGGCATTGTTGCCCTTGTCTTTGATTTGGAATCTCTCATTGTTTGGTTGACTAGCAAGGTCATGAGTTTATAGCTCTACCTGAGAGCAATTTTACAAATCTTGCAACTCCATGCATAGAGAGCTATGGATCGATTTGTGAGGGCTCATTGTTGAGTTTTCTTGCATGTAAGGATTCATAGAAGTGTGGTCACATTTTCACCATACAGTTGGTACCCAAGCCATCAAAGCCTCTGAAGCTAAAGCCACAGAGTCCAACAAAAAGAAAATTGAATATAAACCTTGGGCTATAGATCCTAAATGCAAGTTTACTCCTCTTGGAGAGTCCTATGAATCTGCTATGAAAACTCTGTTGGCTAACAATATCATCACCTTTCCTGAGATCAAACACTTTGACCCAGACCCTAAACTAAAATGGTGGAGAGAGAATGATTTCTGTGACTTCCATCATAGTAAGGGTCATAAAAATAATAATTGCATACGCTTGAAGCATCTCATTCAAGACAAAATTGATAATGGAGACATCATGATTGACAATCATAAGAGTAACAATGATCATACGGCCTTCACATAACCATTTCTAAAACATGGTCAAGGAGATTCATCTTCTCAGCCTAACATGGGTGCTAAAGTCAACTATGCCTACTTTGGAAAAAATGATGTCATAAATATGGTGGAACCATGCCTATCTGAAAGTTGCAATGTCATCACAATTGTAAGAAAAGACAGAGACAATAAATCAGCTAATGCAGTTACTTGATCACAATCTCAAGCAAATTTGCACGGACAAAATTTAGATTCATCAAATGTCCCTAAGATGCCTGTCAATCTATCATCTGCTTCTAAACAGAAAGCTACATCTAAATCTTCAAATCCTAAAGACACGAGACCTACTTCATACAGTATAGTCCAACAAATCCAACATACAAATGCAAAACTCTCCATGTTTGAGTTGCTTCGGATATCTCCAGCTCATAGAGCCATTCTAGAAAAAGCTATGCTCAGATCCAATGTTCTTGACAACCTCAATTTAGATAGATTCCAGACTATGGTTGGTCATCTGGCATCTCTGCAATATATCTCCTTTTCAGAGGAAGATGATAATTCTTTGAGTCATCTGCATAACCAGCCCTTGCACATTGAAGTCTTTATCCAAAACCATCATTTCAAACACATGTTGATAGATGGAGGCACTGGTCTCAACATTTGTTCTTACAACTTGATCACACAATTGGGATTATTTGAAACTGCTATTGATCCCAAGAAGAAGATAACTATCAAGGCATATGATGAACAAGAAAGATCTTCCAAAGGCACGATTGTCCTACCTATCAGAACAGGTCCTGTTATCAGAGATATCACATGTCAAGTTCTTGATCTACCTTTGGCTTACAACATTCTCCTAGGAAGACCTTGGATACATGAAATGAGAGCTATTCCTTCCACATACCATCAATTTGTGAAATTTCCTTATGAAGGAGTAGAGGTAACCATTCCAGTGGATATATCTACAACTTGCAATACCTTGAAGGAAAGTGTTGATAAACTCATTCCTAATAATAGAGAATCTTCCACTAAGTAATCAACCATTGCATCAACATCCAAGGTAGAGGAAATTGCTAAAGAAGTCAAAATTAAGGACAGTGGTATGGGAGAATACACGATGGAACCATTTTTATCTCTCACATCTCTCCTATTGTCTCCAAAATCTTATGGACAACCTTCAGATAAAGTGAAACCTAATCCTAAAGAATCCTAGTTTAAATTCAATGGGATCTTTGTCACAGAACAAGTATCTAAAAAAGAGTTTGAGGAAGATGAAGTCGTGCTTGCATGGTTATACAAAGATGAATCTCAAACCTGATCCGTCCAGAAATGTGACACTTCTTCAAGAAAAATTCCTCAGAAGTCATATGGACCAAGGGATAAGCTGATTGCTAAAATGGGATATACAGGAAAAGGACCTCTAGGATTATAGGGCAAAGGTCTTTTGTCACCTCTTGACCATCAAGGCCACACAAACAAGAATACAATAGGCCTAGGGTATAAGAAGAAGCATTTTTATCTTAACAGCAACTCTCCTCATGTCTTAGAACAAATTGAACCATCTACAACTATTCAACAAAAGGAAGAAATAGAAAAATCTGACAGTGATCATTCTGAGACCACCTCTGAGCTCATTCCTTATGAGCATTTGCCTAAAGAAATCAAAGACCTTCTTGAAGAAGAGGATAATCCAATCAAAAGGATTAACGTAGTAGACACATGAGAACCTACTATGGAACAAGAGATAGTTGCACCACAAGAACCAGCTAATATCGAAGATAATCAAACAGATAGAGAAGAAGGTGGACACTATTTTGAGATAGACTCTCATGAGTCTAAATTCAAATCTAAATCTGAGGATAACCCTTCTTGGGGTATCCATCCTAACTTTACTCATGTCCTTAATTTTCCTAGAGGCATTGATGAGGAATCTAATGATTATGAATGGGGAGTCATTCCAGAGGAAGACAAGCTAATTACAGAAAAGCATGTTGATGCTATACACCAATATACACCTAAACCCAATGTGAGTCTAGAGTGAAGTAATGAACTTAATGAGTCTAATCCACCAATAGCTGAAGTGGACTTCCACAATGACATTGAGCCTATTCATGAATTGAATGTCTTAAGTTGTAATATCAACTTCAAACTCGAGCATCAGGTTAGGACCAATGATGACAACGCCATATCCATAAACACTATCTCCCAATCCTTCCCCACTTTGACTATCCAACATCCCGACCTTCTCGACCAAACTTCCACTAATCTGAGAAAAGATATCTATACCTTTCCCAATGACTATGCCCTTGCTTGCTACCTCAATGTAGTTGAACCTATGAGGACTTCCATCAGTGAACTAAGCATTAGCATGATGGAGTCAGACATCAAGTATCTTAGTCAAAAGAATAAGAATAAGAATAAAAATAAAAATGAAAGGAGTTCTGAGGGTGAAAACCACTTTGTGGCAGTCTCATAACCTACAAAAGTAAAAATAAAAGACGTATCCAAAGGTGAAAACCTCTCTGAGGTGCCTAAAGATGAGATATTTGATGTCCTTCCAAGTCATTTATAGGATATATCTCTAGTTCTAATAGATCCTACTCAGTCAATCAACTTGGGAACAACAAAAGAGCCACAGATAATCCATGTAGCACAATCCTTATCAGAAGAAGAAAAGAAAGCATTTACTACATTTCTAATAGAGAAAAAGATCAACTTTGCATGGAAATATTCAGATATGCCAGGACTAGATCCTGATCTTATAATGCATCATTTGTCTATATCTCCTGGAGTAAAACCAGTCAAGCAAAAGTTGAGAAAAATGCATCCACATGTTGCACTCTTGGTAAAATCTGAATTAGAGAAGCTCCTAAAAGTTGGATTTATCCGAGTTATTGACTATGCTAAATGGATCTCTAACATTGTTCCAGTATCAAAACCAAACAAATCTATAAGAGTATGCACATATTTTAGAGATGTGAATAAGGCATGCCCTAAGGATGATTTTCCACTACCCAACATCGACATGATAGTGGATATGACTGCGGGGTATGAGATGTATTCTCTAATGGACGGCTTCTCGAGCTACAATCAAATAAAAATTGCTCCTAAGGATCAAGAGAAAACTAATTTCACATGTGCATGGGGTACCTTATGTTGGAACGTCGTGCCATTTGGTTTGAAAAATGCAGGTGCTACATATCAAAGAGCTATGACATCTATTTTTCATGACATGATGCATTGCACTATGGAGGATTATGTTGATGATACTTTGGCAAAATCTATGATAAGATCTACACATTTAAATGATTCGAGAAAAATACTAGATCGAATGGAAAACTTTAGTCTCATACTAAACCCTAAGAAGTGTGCTTTTGGTGTCACTTCTGGCAAGCTCCTAGGCTATATTGTTTCAAAAAAGGGAATTGAAGTAGATCCAACAAAGGTTAAAGCTATCATGGAGATGTAGCCTCCCAAGAATATTAGTCAAATGAGAACATTACAAGGGAGAGTTCAGTCTATTAGATGCTTCATATCTCACTTGGTGGATATCTCACAACATTTCACAAGAACGTTACATAAAGGTGTGACATTTGCATGGAATGAGGATTGTGAAAAGAATTTTAACCATATCAAGCAATATTTGGTGAATCCTCCTGTTTTGATGCCTCCTATTCAGGGGAAGCCATTGATCCTCTATGTCTCCACTGCAGATACATCACTGGGGCCATTGCTAGCACAACATGATGAGAACAAAAAGGAGAGAGCTATATACTATATCAGTAGAACATTGGTTGCATATGAGAAGAATTATTCAATGATCAAAAAATCTTGTCTAGCTGTGATCTTCGCATCATAGAAACTAAGACATTACATGTTAGCTCATACAACATAGCTAATAGCTAAGATTAATCCACTAAAGTACCTACTAAGCAAATATGCCCTCACAGGTAGATTAGCCAAATGGGTCATGCTCTTAAGTGAATTTGACATTGAATATGTTGAAAGAAAAGCTATAAAAGGACAAATAATTGTAGATCAATTATTTGACGCACCAATGTTTGATGATACACCAATGCAAATGGAATTTCCAAATTCCTCTATCATGAATCTTTCTTCTAGAGCATGGGAGTTATTCCTTGACGGCTCCTATACACAGAATGGATCTGGAGCAAGCATATTGTTCATCACTCCTCAAGGATACTCAATCCCTAAAGCATTCGGAATAAAGTTTCCTTGCACAAACAATATTGTTGAATATGAAGCTCTCCTTAATTGCATGAAGATAGCAATTGAGTGGAGAGTGACTGAGTTACACATTCATGGGGACTCCCAACTTGTTATCCATCAAGTCAATGATGTGTACCAAAAAAAAGATGAAAAGCTCATTCCATACAAAAGAATAGTAGATGATCTAAAGAATTATTTCATATCTATCACATTTGAGCAAATTCTTAGAATAGAGAACAAGGCTGTCGATGCAATGGCAACGCTATCTACTTTATTACAGTAGCCTGAACATGAGCTATGCTATGAATTCCTGGTGGAAGCACTATCTTATCTTGCATATGATTCCCCTAAAACCTGCATGATCTGCACTATTGTTGGTCATGATTCATCTAGATATAAAAATCTTTTTTCCTATCTCCAAGACCAAATCATTCCTAATTCCTTTAACTGGTATGAGAAATGAAACCTTATCCGCACTGCATCCCGGCATGTCATCATTGGTAATGATTTGTGCAAATGAGGTCTAGATGGTATGCTACTTAGGTGTTTAGAATGGGAAGAGTCTCAATGTGCATTAGAGGAAGTCCATGAAGGTATATGTGGGTCACACTCGAACGGTTTAACACTAGCTCGAAAAATTATTAGGGATGGGTACTATTGGCCTGAAATGGAAAAAGAGGCTATCACATATGCAAAGAATTGTCAAAAGTGTCAAGTACATGGAAATTTGATTCACGCACCCAGGAGAGATCTAATCCCCTTTACTACACAATGGCCTTTTCAGCAGTGGGCTTTTGATCTTATAGGTGCTATCCATCCACACTCTTCTAAAGGACATACCCATATAATCATAGCTACAGATTATTTTACAAAATGGGTAGAAGCGGTTCCTTTGACACAAGCAACCGGCAAGCAAATATCATTGGTCATTCTAAACTACATCATATGTCAGTATGGTATTCCCCATTCCATAATCACAGATAATGGTGGCCAATTCAAGAACAAAGACTTAGATGATCTATGTGCCAAATTCAAGATTACACAACATTGGTCATCTATTTACTCTCCTCAAGGGAATGGACAAGCAGAGGCTTCTAATAAGAATCTATTGAAAATATTGCACCGTACAGTTAATAAAATAGGAAGAGACTAGCATCTCATGATCAATCCAGCTCTTTGGGCCTATAGACTAAGTATCAGAATGTCCACTGGGGCTACACCATTCGCTTTAGTTTATGGGTCTAAAGTGGTACTGCCTATTGAGGTTGAAATCCCATCACTAAGAATCAGAATGCATGGTCTAGTGACTGATGATGACTACAGAGTGTCTAGGTTGCAAGAACTTGAAAACTAGATGAGCGTAGACAACCAGTGTATGACCATCTTAGAGTATATCAGAAAAGAATGTCTAGAGGCTACAACAAGAAAGTCAGACATAGAGAATTTCAAGTTGGTGATCTAGAATTTTAGGTTGGTGATCCCAAAAATTAATCACATAGAGAGCACAAGGGGAAGTTTGAACCCAAATGGTTGGGTCCCTTTGTTATCACTTCTACTTTTGGCTATGGTGCCTATAAACTCTCAACGACTGAAGGAGAATAGCTCTGAGAACCAATCAACATTCTCCATCTAAAGAAATTCTATGCCTAAGGCATTCAGTCTATGGTAAAATGTCCTGAAAAAATCTTAAAAATCTTAAAAAATGAACATCTTGGTGAAAACCTAGCAATGGGTGCCTTGATGATTCACAAAAAAATAAAAAAATATCAAAAGTACAAAAAAAATTGAAAAAATGAAAAATACAAAAAAAAAATGAGAAAAAGAAAAAGTGCCTTGGTGAAAACCTGGAAACAGGTGCCTTGGTAGCAAAAATAGAATCTCTGCCAAGATGGTGAAAACTCGGCAAATGGGCGCCACTTGTTTCAAAACACTCCATCTATCAGTGCAATCTTGGTCTTTCCTAGCTTTTAGTCTGCTTTAGTCTATATATATCCTTGTTTCAATAAAGTTGATTTATACACCAATCAACTCAAATGTATGTATCCTATCAATGCTTAACACTTGGGGGCAAACAATGTGATATCTCATGGTCTCTAGTGTATCTTAGACGTGTCATATCCAGTTAGAGTCCTTTGAAACTTCATCTGAGTCTATTTGTCTGTCTCCTCTCAAGAAAGGATTTTGCAATCAAACACAAACAACAACAACAAAATGAAAACAATTTGTACTTCACATGCTTTTATCTCCTTGTATGCTTTTTGATTCACATTGAGATTTCTGCATATTTTTTCCCTTCGAGCTCTTCGATGATGTCCTTTATTAGATTTAGAGAGTGATGACTGGGGGCAAAAAAATTTCTTTGTTTTCTGCTTGTATGTGAAAATCTAACAACTTTGGAAATTCTGGATTGAAATGGTGTCCATCTGTAAGAGCCTCTATCTCATATTGGATGGTCGTGAGTACCTCGACCATTGATACCTAAAAAATTCAAGGTAGTTTGATCTAACTATTTTCTTTTTGAGTGAGTTCTTTCTCCTACTGTGAAACGTGATCTTGCCTAAGGATGTGAACGATAAAGGGTCACTACGGGTAATTCAAACTAGATTTAGAATGATCTCTTGACTGCTTGATGTGTTTGTAATGCAAGGCATATTCAAGTCATCATGACATTTATGTTTTGATGCTTATACAAATTGTTATATCAAAATGGACATGATATTCAAGTCATCATGGCTTTTGTGCCTTGGTGCTTATATCTAATCCGACATTCTGAAAATAAAATCAATATTCATATGTCCATGGTAGTTTGACCAGTGGGTGTTGTATTGACTCCTACGCATACAAATCGATATTCATATGTCTATGGCTTCCTAAGTAGTGGGCATTGTATTGAGTTATTTGGTTACCTAAAAATTCAATGATGAAAATGACTGACATGTGAACAGTGACTAGGTCCTAGGTCTTAGGTTTGCATTTCATCTTGCACTTTGCATTTCATTTTACATCTTGCATTTTGCACTTTGCATTGTCTCACAATTTGCCTAAATCAACTTAACAATTGAAAGATTCTTCAAATCAGAACTTAAAACAAGGACTGAGCATTGTATGAAGGTCCCTCCAACGAAACAACAAGTAGAATCCTTTTTCGGGATCAAAATCGAAATCAGAGATCATTTATATTGTAAACTGCTTGCATATTTGATCTTCTAATCTTTATCGAATCCAAAATTTAACTTAATTGATTATCTTACATCAAACTATCAAAATTTCAACTTGGTCAACCATGGTCAACTCATGGTCAAACTTAGTCAAACTTGGTCTCCAAGACCTTCAAACGATGCAAAGCACATTCTTAGATGTGCATAACCACTTCTCAAATCAATTAACATGCTTCTAAACTATAACGTTGACTTTTCTTGTCAAATTTTGATTTCCATCCCGAAGGGGGCATGGTATTGCACATCATTCAAGTCTGTAAATCAAAAATTTCTCTTTCAGTGATCAAGACAACAACCATGTCTAGGTTCTGATTCATCTAAAGACCTCGTCGCTTGGGGCAAATCTATCATCGCTTGGGGCATATTAGATTCATCGAGATCCATATCAATCTGGTATCCTAATCTATCTTGTAAACTGTATTAGCTTTTCATAACGATCGGTTCATTAGTGTTATTTCCTTGGTTCTTCATAACTGATGGGTTCAAGATGTGATACCACTATAATTCTCTTGGGACAATCAAGTCTGGAATCGGTCACTCACTTCTTCACAATCATAAGGTTCAGAATCAGGCATTTTGACACTTCTTCATAATCATCAGTTCATTGTTGATATAGCTAGCATCATCTTGATTCTTTGGTCAATCAGGACTAGCATCTTCACATCTTTCAATCAGTTTCTGTCTCGGAATCGATTAGTCTTTCAGGATCAGTTTCTCCACCACAAAACTGAGTCTGCATCTTTATCAAACACGGACTATTCTTTGAACCACTACGCTTTGCACAGTGATTCAAAGAGGGGCAAAATGTAATACCCCAAAAATGGGCTATAGGTTCATTAACCTTCTATATCATCAAATCGAACAAAATTGACATTGAAGTCCTAACCTAAGGCACATCTGCACATCAAGTCATCGAAATCCTAATTGATTTTATCCTAATTCTGCATCGGGGAATATTCCTTGAATATTCCTAATTTATCTAATTATTTTTAATTAAATATTATTTGGTGATAAATCTCATTTATCCTAAATTTGATTAATTAAATATGAACTTTTAATTAATTAGATTAATTCTGCCACTTAATTATTTAATTACATTTAATTCTATTTATTCCTAATTAATATTGTTTTATTTGACAATAAATCAAATTTGCTAAAAATAATTAGTTGAATTCTTATTTAATTGATTAAATTAAATTGTCAAATTTAATAATATAGTTTTGTAATAAAGTTTGATTAAAATAATTGATTAACCCATAAATCAGTTATTTTAAATATTATTTTGTGATAAATCATATTTATCCTAAAGTTGATTAATTGAATATGATGAATATTTAATTAATTAATTTAATTATGCCACTTAATTATTTAATTAGATTTAATTCTATTTATTCCTAATTATATTATTTAATTTTGACAATAAATCAAATCTCCTACGAATAATTGATTAAATATTTATTTAATTGATTAAATCCAAGTTGTCAATATTTAATAATATAGTTTTGAATAAAAGTTTGATTAAAATAATTGATTAACCCACAAATCAGTTATTTTTAAATTTAAAATCAGTTAAGTTGAAGATAAATCAATTTATTTATTTAATTAATTCATGATTATTTGTGCACATTTAAAGAGCAGTTAAACTTTGAATCAAAAAATTGATTCTATTTGTTTTAAATTTAAACTCAACTCTCTTTTGAGTTGAAAGATGATCTCAACTTCTGATTCAAGTTAAAAAGTTGTTCTTGCATGATTTTGCATGATTATGTGAGTTGATCTAATTCTGATTCCTTGTTAACTCAAAAATCAACCTGAGTTCATCAAGAGTGATTTATGACTTTTTCCATGCACCCTCAAGCCCTGGATTTCTATAAAATCAAGGCTCAGCTCTTCACAAATTATCCACAGAATTTGCATACTTACTCTGGTGAATTGACATCAGAGGAATCATCAAGCTTCTTACGAATCAACATTTTGTGAGATCAATCTTGTTTTCAATTCATTCTAGTTTCACATTTCATATCATTGTTAGCTTAATTTGCATATCATTTCAATCCATTTAGGTTAATTTATTATCAGTTTTCCTCATCTTATTGCATCAAAATATCAAAAAATTCTAGATTAATTTGCATTCATATTTCATTGCTTTTATCATTTAAATCCATCATTTAGGTGTTGCATTGTCACTGATCTTGGTATGATCTGAGAATACATACTCGCACCTACTAGAAGGCAGTAAATCGCCTGGCTAGCTTAGTTTCATTTATTTGCAAATTTTGATTTTGCTAACCTCTAATGTTTTACTTAAGTGTTGCGTCCACAGCTACGTACAATTTTCACACACGCATTTTTAAGTGTAAGGATGGTATAAGGGTGAATTATTGAGGGAGTGTGTGCATGTACAATGAGGATTTGTCAAAGATGATTTATCTCCAGACTATATGCATGAATATGAGTTGGTGCAAAGCATTGTGATATTAAATGTGGGTTTTCATGTGTTGGCTACTAGAAGCAGTGAAAAAAAGTATCAACAATCTTTAAGTCAAGTTCCAAAGGTGAATTAGTGGTGTCCATCTTTCTCTTTTATTCTTCTTCATCTGGGTAGTGAGCCCTTCGATAGTGACCCTTCTTTCGGGTACTGTGTCATTTGGCAATGCAATTTTTCATGTAGTGAACATTCTTTCTAAAAGTAACCTTAATCGGTGTCACTGTAACATGTGTTTATATAATTGAGAATTTAATCTTCTCTATGGTTTTCTCCTTAACAAGATTTTCCACATAAATCTGGTATTTCATTATGTATGGAAGTTCTTATTTTCCATGTTTCTTTCATGTTTACTTTAGTTTATGATTAAGGATTAAGATAAGTTTTGTGGATCTAATTCAAGAGAATATTTATGTGTTTTAGGGATAGCTGATTCAACCTCCCCCTCTCATTTGTCTTGTGCATTTAACAATTAGTACAATTAATTATTTGAAAATTGTTTAATCCTTTACCTAATTTTATCAATGTCAATATGTATATATATGATGTAATAAAAAAATAGATTAGATATTCCTTTCAACAAAACTATTATAAAATCATAATCAAGATGATTCCTCCCAGGCTATATCGGGGGATTTCTTCCCAAATCTTTTCCCTCAATGCTTGCACTTTGAATGGGGATCCATGTAAAAAATTTATGCTAATAAAAATATTAAATGCATAAGTCTATTATCTATTAAAAAAAACCTATTATAAAATTATTGAATTTCATCTGTAGAAAAAAAAATTAAAAGTGGGCGAACTACTAATATTTTATTAATATATAGATATAAAAATTGGTTCAAGGGGATCTTAATATTATTGTACCATTTCATGAACTACAAATTGTGAATATTGCGAAGTACCTTCTGATGGCAAGAGTCTTCTCCACGGCCTCTCTGGATGCCCAGTTGAATTTCTTTGGCAAGACCAAGTATGCCCTATGCACTAGGTCTTCTTATCCTCCTAGTCTCAGGGCTAATGTGCACTCTTCCCCTAGAATTTATTCTAGGGCATCACCACGGGAGCTGCAGCGCCCTATCTCGGAGGATGCATGGATACCTGCATTTAGGAAAAATGCAAGAAGGGAAAAGCATCATGATAAGAAGCTCTTTATGAGGTACCAAGCTCCGTTCATTTTACCTCTCAGCAACAATTTTGAGAAACTTAGCATAAATCAGAAGTCGATATATACCCCACCTCACAAATGCATACGAAAAAATGATACAATTGAAAATGCACTAAACCCTAACAGTATAGGGCTAAGGTAGGGTATACAAGGAATGTGCAAGGAGATCAATCCTCTGTAGAAGTAAGGTACGAAGCCCTATATCCCTATGCATCACACTCCTAAAGGTATGCCCAAACGGCTACAAGCAAATTTTGATTTTAAGATAGATCATGATATAGTGTTAATAGTAAAGAGCAAGAGAGTTAAAGGTAATAATCATATCCAACATGCTTTTGATAGGCTAAATTCAGCTTACTCTCCTCCACATAGGAGACCAGAAAATTTTAGGGTAAATTCAGGCGATTCCATGATGCATAAAAATTTCTTTACTAATCCTAAACAATCCTATTTTAGCAAGGAAACTATTAATCTGGATATTAAGGATGGTTTGGTAGAAAATTTTCAAAGCATGTGTACAGACCTCGGGATTATCTGTAGATGGAACAGCGTAGGTGCATCAGTCTGGGATATAGTATCTTGGCTAGAATTTCAATAACAAAAAGAGGTAAGGGTTTCAACACTTATAGAATTCTTCATTTACTTAGAATGCAGTAATAAAAGATTAAAGGAAAAGATTTTGTTAGAAGGATGTCCTAAATTTAGACATATTTCTTTCACTATTTTTTATTGGATTCCTATGTTCAAACCTGAAAACCTTCCTGACTTTATGGTGGACAAAGTTGTCCTCCTTAAAGATCTACCCATAGAATGCTTAGGTCAGGAAATTCTTGAAAAAATTGGTAACTGTATGGGCAATTTTATAGGTGTTGTTCAAAATGAATTCAACCAATCAAAAAAAAAAATCATTGTTAAGATGTATCTTCAACAAAGGTCAATCTCCCCCATTAAATTATGCTTTAAGACATGTTCTATGGTCATCAAACCCACCATTATTGAAGATTACATAGAGGAGTTTGAAGAACTCCGTGTCTGCCATTTCAGGCCCTTAGCAAATATTGATAATCAATTGCAAAATACAAATTTTAAGGTGGATTTTCTTGATCATATGGGACGTTTTGTCATTAATAATTTAGATCCAAAATCCCCATAGAAAGAATCAAATCTCCCAAATTTTAGCAATATGTTGACATCAGCCCCTGTTGATGGATCAGTAGAGAAATAGTTTAAGATCAAAAATTCAGACCCAAGAGGGGCCATTATGATAGCTAATTCTCACACCTCTAGAGTAAATACAGATGTCAACTATAGGGAAGAAAATAGGGTTTTCCAGTTTAATATCAGTGAGGATGCTATGTAGGGTATTAATAGTCCTAATGTGGTCGATAATGCACACATTCCACAAGATAAGAGATATGATAAGTTTGGAGTTAATGAGATTCATAATCCAAACAGGGACCATGGTGATAAAATTCAAGACTCAATCAATCAAAGTAAGAAAGTAAACAAGATCTCAAACATGGGTCTGATAAATGTAAACTCTGCAAATCAAAATAATTTTGAGAAAGCTAATTTGAAAGGTATAGAAAATTATGAACAGAGATGTGAAGATAATAATGCCCCTATATCAGCTCATTTAGAAGATAGTAAAGTAGTAAATTCTTGTTCAAGTGATTTTGACAAGCCCATCAACAATTCTATTCATATCTCAGATCTCCCTATGGTTAATGAACTTTCAGCTTCAGTAATCAAGGATAAATTAGCTCCAGAGGTTAATCTAATTCACAATATCTCTGATAGAGTTAAGGATAATACAGTCTTGCATAATAATAATTTGATCCCCAGGGATGAAAAAGAAAAATTTGAGAAAGAAGTCAATATGAAATTCTTAGGAGAAGAGGTAACGAATGATTTAATGGATAGATTTATGGATGAAATTTGTGATAGGGAGGAACTTCTTCAGCAAAGGAAGCTCCTGATTGAAAGAATTAAAGAGGGTAAGGTAGAAAGAATTAATGGAAATATTAGTAATCAGAGGAGTGAACATGAGAATCTCATCCTACCAATTGAAGAAGAAACTATTAATAAGACTCTTGGTCTCTCCCAAATTTCAAATCTAGAAGATTATAGCAAGAATTTAATAGATTTTGAAGACTCCTTTATGACTGATAAAGACTATGCTCAGATTAATATGAATATGAAAGAAAATCAGTACAAGGATTATATTCAATCTAATGAGGACATTAGCAAATGCTTAGAAGGGATCACTAATGCAAATAGACAACTGGGTATTGCTACTACCATTGAAGGCCTATCCTCTCCAATCACTCTTAAATTAAAAAAGAAAAGGGGCAGGAAATCAATCAATGAATTAAGAACTAAAGATGGTCAAGCAGAGAACTAGTTGAACCTATTCGATATTTTGAATGCAGGGAAGGGGGAGATACTTCCCCAAGGTCAATGAGAGTAACAACTTGGAATGTTAGGGGTCTTAATGCCCCTAACAAACAAACCTTAATTAAAAGATATTTAAATTTATTTGAATCTGAAATAATAGTAAAGCAGGAAACTAAATTAAACTTAGAGGATAGCTTAAAGTTTATTCATAAAATAGGTATATGGAAATCAGAGATAATTCTATCAAAAGGAGCCTTAGGTGGGTTAGCAGCATTATGGGACCCTAGAAAAGTAATGATAGGAAATGTTTTAAAATTTAGTAATTGGTTATCATTACCAGTCATTAGTCTGAAAACCAATCTAAAATTCAATCTCATTAATGTCTATGGTCCTATATCAAACGCAGGGAAAAAGAAACTATGGCAGGATTTGCACTCACATATAAGTACTAATTCCAATGATATTCATATAATTGGAGGGGATTTCAATGCAATCCTAGATATTAAGGAAAAATATGGAGGATCAAGATATGTCTCACAATCACAAAAAGAATTTAGCCTTTGGGTCAATGAAAACAACCTGAAAGACATTCCCTCTATTAATGGAATGTTTACTTGGAATAATCGCAGATCTGGCTTTAGTCATATTGCTGAAAGATTAGATAGGTTTTTAATAGGTGGAGATATGGGGAATTTTAACTTCAATACATATGCGGAAAACCTTACTAAATCAGGGTCAGATCACTTTCCTGTTAGATTAACTATCTCTGAAAATTATAAACCACTTAGAAACCCATTTAAATTTGAGTTTATGTGGTTCCAGGATAAGGACTTCATGCAAATGTTAGAAAACTAGTGGAATCAAATAGAGGCCTCTGGTTCTAAGATGTATTGTTTAGTAGCTAAGCTTAAAATTATTAAACATAAGATTTTAGACTGGAACAAAGAAAAATTTAATAATATCTTTGAGCAAAAAATTAAAATAGAAACAGAAATTGATGATTTAAATGAAATTGTTATAAAACAAAGTATGAATGAAACATCATATATTAAGGAAAAAGAGCTAATGGCCAAACATGCAGAGATATTGTCCAAGGAAGAAATATTCTGGAAAGAAAAATCCAGAGAGACATGGCTCAAAGAAGGTGATAACAACACCAAAAATTTTCATAATAGCACTAATAATAATAGAAATATTAATAGAATTTCTAAACTCAAAAGTCCAAATGGTGATATTTCTGAGGATCCTAAACTTATAGCAGAGCATCTTGTCAGTTACTATCAAAAGCTTCTCAATAACTATGACTTCTCTGATTTAGAAGCCCAAAATAAACTACTATCCTCAATCCCCAAATTAATTACTGATGCGGATAACAAATGGATAAATAGTAAGTTTTCTATAGAAGAAGTTAAAACAACTCTATTTCAACTCCATCCTGAGAAAGCTCCGGGGCCGGATGGCTTTCAAGCAGGCTTCTTCCAAAGATGCTAGCATTTTATAGGAGAGGAGATTTGGAAAGCAATAGAAGCAACCAAAAATTCAGGTTCTCTTCTAATAGAAATTAATAACACCTTCTTCTCTCTCATCCCTAAGAAACATGATTTCCTAGACCCCGGGGATTTTCAACCAATCTCTCTCTATAACACAATTTATAAAGTCCTATCCAAATGTCTAGCAAATAGACTTAAAACTTTTCTCCCATCAATTATATCAAAAGAACAAACAGGGTTTGTACCTAATCGCTCAATTCTTGACGGAATCATAATAGCTCAAGAATTAATACATACTACTCAATACAATAAAGAAGCATGTATGCTCATTAAAATAGATATCTAGAAAGCGTATGATAAAGTTGACTAGAGATTTCTATGTAAATGTCTAGAAGCATTTGGGTTCTCAAAACAATGGATTAATCTTATTTATAGTTGCATTTCTACTCCCAAGATTTCTCTCCTAATTAATGGTACCCCTAAAGGTTTCTTTGAAATCTCTAGAGGTATCAGACAAGGTGACCCACTTTCCCCTTTCCTATACATAATCATGGCGAAAGCATTGGGTAGGTCCATAACTAAAGCCCATTTAGAAGGTAAAATATCAAGGGTTAGAGTAACGAATAATGTTCCCAACATTACCCATCAACAGTTTATGATGATACAATATTACCGAGGGCTAGTAATATAAAAGAAGCAAAAGCTTTTAAAATTGTCCTAAATGAGTATATGAAGGCTTCAAGACAAAGGGTTAATCCCACTAAATCAGAAATTTTCTTTGTCAACACACCCCCGTCTAAAGAGAGACAAATTTGTAGTATACTAAGTTACAATATTGGGAAGTTTCCTTGCAAATATCTAGGAATCCCCTTAGATAAGGGGGTCCGTAACTCCAAATTATGGGAATCAGTTGTCGCTAAAATCAAAAATAAAAAAGGTAGCTGGAAAGGGAAATGGCTCACTAAAGCTAGGATAGCCACGATGATTAAATCAGTTCTATCAGCCATCCCCACTGATCAAATGTCTCTTATACCACTCCCTAACAATATTAAATCCAAAATAGATATACTTCTTAGAGATTTTTATTGGCAAGGAACATCAAAAGATAAGAAAACTGAACTTATCAAGTGGGATAACCTTTGTAAGCCAATTTCCCTAGGTGGCCTAGGCATTAAGAATCTTCAATGGAAAAATTCAACCTCAGGAGCTAAATTAGTTTGGAATTTTTTTAATAATCCCAATAGCAAATGGGCAAATATTCTACTGAATAAATATATTCCCAATGCAGATCCTATCAATATTTTTAGAGCCCATTCTCACACAAATGGCTCCCGTATTTGGAACTTTATTATTAAATCTAGAGAGATCATCAATAATTTTCTTACATGGGATGTGGGAACAGGCAACGAAGCTCTCTTCTAGGAAGACTCATGGGGAGGCTTCCCTCCACTAATTAATGGTTTCTCTCAGGAATTCATAACAACTTGCAAAACCACTATTGGTAGTAATATTAGAAATTACACATCCCCAGGAGCTGAACCCATATGGAATTTCCCAGACATATCCTTTGGAGATTACAATGAAACTATCAAACTTCGAGATATCCTTAATCATAGAGTAATAGTCCTTAAAGACAGAGCAGATCGATTAATTTGGACAGGAGCTAATGATGGTAAATACAAAGTAAAAGATGGATACAAATCAATCTTGAAAAAATAGAACTTGGAATCCCTGGATATCCCCCTTAATCTTTGTTGGAACAAGGTGTGCCTTCCTAAAGAAGGGATTTTCCTCTAGGTAGCATTACAAAAGAAGATTTTAACTTCAGATAGAATTAGAAGATTAGGTTTTGAAGGACCGTCAAGATGCCCATTATGTGAATGTCAAGAAGAAGATACTAACCATCTACTCCTAAATTGTGAATTCTCGCAAGAATGCTGGAATTGGCTATGCAGATGTCTAAAGTGGAGTACAGCTAAGCCTAAGGAACTCCTGGATTTCCTCAAAGCATGGCCAGCCCTTAACAAGGATAGTTTGTTTAAAGATATATGGATTATAGCCCCATCCATATTAGTATGGGAAATTTGGAAAGAGCGTAATAGAAGAATCTTTACAAATCAAAAACTTAAATGGAGATCAATAATTAGTAAAATAGAAAGTGCAATTGTTGAAATAATTAATAATAGACTTCGCTATCTTCACAATTATGAAAAATTGTTCAAGCAATGTGATAATGATCTCAGAAGGATCTAGCCAAAGCTAGATATTCCCCTTCTATTTGGCCAAGGGGGGAGTAGAACAAAGGCAAATAGAAGTACATGCAAATGGATGCCCCCTAAAGATGGGTGGTATAAGTTGAATTTTGATGGTGCCTCCAGAGGCAACCCAGGTGTAGCAAGCATAGGAGGGATTATCCACAATACAAAGGGAGAGCCTATTGCTAAATTTGCTAAGCCCATTAAACCTACAACCAATAATATGGCAGAATGTGAGGCTGCGCTAGTAGGCCTTTGAATGTGTCTACAATTAGGCCTAACAAAAATTGAAATAGAAGGAGATTCCCAAATCATTGTAAATGCAATCAGGTCGAGGAAGACTCCAAACTGGAAACTTAATTCGAAATTAGAAGAAATTTTAGAAATTCTGGATAAATTTTCCCAAGTTGAAGTAAAACATATAGAGAGAGAAGGGAATTTAGAAGCAGATCTTTTAGCAAATAGGGGAGCAGATGGAGAAATCTTTGTAAATCAGATTTAGCACTACCAAGGCCAGGACTCAGTTAGAGGATCCATTAGTAATTTCAGTCCACATTTAGTATCACGTATAACTTATAATCTTCTAGCAAGTACTTTTCTAATGCTTGATAGAATGTTTTCAGTATCAAATTCATAATTGCCCTTAGTGCCTAGGCTTAGCTCAGATAGACTTTTATATTGTGGTGATAGAAAATCCCCTCCTATTAAGCTATCACTAAGTTTCCCCTATCATACATATATGTAGTAAGCCCTATATTTCTATCTCATATATGGCCTTCATGTCAACTCATTTCATTACAGTCGATTCTTATTTAACTCTATTTTTTTAAAAATATATTAAACTTCTTCTTTTTTATTATTCATCTATCTCCTTTCACTCTCATCAAATTTTCCATGCTTTCGATTAATAAATATTTTTATCCTACTAATATGATTTTAGTTCGATGTAGATTAGCATCATGGCCTTACTGGCAGGAAAGATCATTTTTAGATATTTTCCATTATCAGATGCTCAGTCCTCTTAATATTTTCATAAATATATTTAGATTCCAGCAGAAGCTATAGGCTTATGCCTTAATATTAATTTTAGTACTATCCCTATCATACATTATAGATTGCAAGTTGGTTAAGCCTAGTGCCTTTAAGTAATTTCTTTAGTAATTAACATCCTATCTTCCCGACTGTTTAATTAAATTTTATAGTACTTACTATCAATATAGTAAAGGCAAGGCTTGATCTTATCACCGCCTTTCATAGATCGCTAAACGTCACCAAGATTGATGTGATCAGCATCCTATAAATATCGTTCCCAGACTTCATCAACTTGCCAAAACACAGAAAACCTTAATTTCAGTTTGAAATAGTTGTTTAAATCTTCTTTTGGTTTGAAAAAGGTAAGTCTCATATTACTTTTATGATGCAATATTAGAATATGGTCTTTATACATTTATGAAATTTAACTGCAATGGCTTTAAATCCTTAAAACCATCACATCTTGTTGAGGATTTGAATGTGTATGTAAATCCAAAAAATTGTGCCTCGGTGGTATTTGTGGAGATTATTTCCTAATACTTTTCAAGTTTAAAGGCTTTTTCATCAGCACATTGTCAAATATAGGTAATTCAGCATGAGGTACAAGCAATTTCCTTAAGTAATATATGTATATTTTTTCTCATTTAAGCTCTATATAGTTAGCTAACAAAGCTAGAAGGTAGTTTCTGGTTTGCTTTGACAGGAACACAACTTTTGGATGAATATTGCTCTATGATTACATAAGGAAGAATCTATTAGTACTATGGCAATGAGAGAGTAATCCAAAGGAGAACTAATCTCCAAGAAAGAACATTTTTCAGAACTATTCATTTGTAAATCATGTTTTTTAGGTTGATGGATCTTTTTAAATATTAAATAGTGGGTATGCCCACTAAATTATATGTATTAGTATCCGGACTGCAGTCCCAGGCAAGGTTGGAGCTTTTCTCGACCTCACTCTTTCCTACCAGTGCTTGCACTAAGCGGGGTATTCATGTAAAAATTTTATTTAAATATTAATAAAATTAATGGCTTAGGCCTTTTACCGATCAAAAAAAAAAAATTGGTTCAAGGGATCAACTAGGAAATAACCTGAAATAAAACCTAGTATCCTTTCCCAAATACAATAGCAAAAGATATAAATAGTCCAAGGAAGAAGCTTAGAGAACTAACCCCACCCAGAGAGACGTATTCTACAAATCCAATACATGAGATGATAACTCTAACTAGTCTGAAATACCTCCAAAACCACAAGGGTAGAGGTGCACAAGATAATTTGGGTGCTAACAATTTAAACTAGAATAAATAAGTAACTCAAGCCACACGCCTTCATTCTGATGCATATTCTAAAAGGAGGTATTTTTCAAAATTTGGCCCGAAATACATTGTGGGTTGTAGATCACATGGCCATCTTGCAATGTTCTTTAGTCGATGATTAATGTTAAGGTCCCAACTCTAGACATGCATTATAATCTCTCTTTCTAGAGATATTTTCCAAAATGAGGAGGTCCTATCTCAAATCAGCCTGAAAAGCTCTATGGGCCCTTGATCTGAAGTTCATCCAATGACTGTTAACATTTGATGATGGGTGCCATGGACCCCACTACTTTTGTCATAATAAAAGACATCATGTGCACTCAATTTGATGTAGACATATATGTGGAAACTATTAAAAAATTTAAGCCCATTATAAATTATAAGTAACTCATGTCATGTGTCTTCATTCCGCTACACATTAATAAAGGGAAGGTGTTTCCCAAAATTAGGCCCGAAATGCATCATGGCCTATAGATCTCATGACCATCTTGTAGTGCTCATTAGTTGATGACAAATGTTGAGGGACCCACTCTAGACACGCGTCCTCTTTGGGGGTTATTACAACTATCAATAACAAAGCACTACTAGTCTTCAGAGAGAAAGCTTGACCACTTGAAGAGTAGATCCAAGATGTCTAACTTCAAAAGATCTGGGATATCTTACCTCAAGAAAGAAAGTCCCAAGTTTGATGCATAGAAGGACAAGATGAAGACTCATTTGTTTTGTTTGGGCTTGGATTATTGGATGGTAACCAAGAAAGACGCAAGACTCAAGACTGAAGATGAGTTGGAAGACCTTGCCACAACTAATGAGGAAAATAAGTTGTTTCAATGATTTTGAATTCTCTAAGATCAGAGATCTATACAAGAAACATGATAAATAGGAAAGGTTGTCAGCACTGTATGAAGGAGATACATACACTAAAGGAGCCAAACATCAGAATTGGAGAGAAAGGATGAAGACACTTCAGATGAAAGAAGATGAAATAGTAAGGATGTTTGTCTGAAGGATTACATAATGTGTAATAGGAATCAGGAATAATGGAGGAACTTACATTGAGGAAGAGGTCATTGAAAAGATTCTTAGATCTTTGATACCAACGTACAAACCTAAAGTGAATTTGATAGAGGAGATCATACCATTAACCAAAGGTTTCATAAGGGAAATGTTATTATCTAAACTAACTATATGTGAGAGCATAGAGCTTAAGGATTCCTTACTTAAGGTAGAGACAACTTTCAAGGCAATAGTCCACAAAAATAGAGATGCATGAACAAGTTTTGTAGGTGCCAACAAAATAAGTAAGTACAATGAAGAGTTAGGAGATTATGTTGATGATGGGAAGAGATTGAAATACTTGAAAACAATGTTGATGAGAAGGTCTTAGCATTGATCATAAGAAGAGAAAGAAAGGCCCAAGGTAAGTTTCAAGGAAAGTTACCCATAAAATGCTTTAATTGTAGTAAGGTTGGTCATTTCACTTCTAGATGTCAAACTAGAGTTCCTAAGCATAAGCCTAAATATGGGAAATACATCAAGGATAAATAATGTTATTATGCTAATGATGGTACATCTGATGATGAAAAAGGATCCTCCAGTAGTGCTTTTCTTGTCATCTACACATCCTTCCCAATTTGCATCAGTGTAAACATTCAATGCTAAGTTATCTAACCTATCATACTATAGTCCTAGGTCAATTGTTCCCTTGAGGAAACTGAATATCCTTTTTACTACTGCAAGATGTGTCTCCTTTGGATCTACCTAGAATATAGCAATAATTTCAACTGCATTAGCCATATCAAGCCTAGTAAGAGTTAGATAGTGAAGCCATCCAATCATTGATCTCTACTATGTTTGAGGTACATTTGTTTCCTCATCTGAAATGGATAACTTACTCCTTGTTACCATAGGATTTCCAACTGGTTTACTCTCATCCATGCTAAAACAAATTTAGCAACTCTTTTAGATACTTTGTTTGTGATATGAAAATCCCATCTTTATTATGATTTTTTTGTAATCTTAGGAAGAATTTCATCTCCCCTATCATTGATATATCAAACTCACCTTTCATTTCTTCTTCAAACTTATTACTCATAGCATCATTACCCCCAAAGATAATGTCATCAACAAACACTTCTATTATCAAAGTACCTTCATTATTGTATCTTAGATACAAGTTACTATCTGCACTACCCTTCTTGAAACAAAGATGTAGTAAATACCTGTACAACCTTTCATTCCAAGCCCTTGGAGCTTTCTTCAATCCATACAATTCTTTCTTCAATCTTCAAACCATATCTCTATCATCTATCAAAGGAAACCCATATGTCTGCTCAATGTAAACTTCTTCTTCCAAATCACCATTTAGTAATGGAGACTTGACATCCATCTGGTATACCTTAAAATCTTTGTGTGCAGCATAGGCCAAGAATAACCTAACTGCCTCTATCCTCACAACTAGTGCAAAGGTTTCCTCAACATCATTTCCTTCTTGTTGTGAATATCTCTTACACACTAATTTGGCTTTATTCCTAATCACAACCCCATCTTCATTCATTTTTATTTTTTTCTGAAAACCCAATTTTTGCCAATGGCATTCTTGTCTTTATGTCAAGGGACCAGTTCTTAACTATTTTTTTTTTCTCATTTTGATCCAATTATTCTCTCATTGCCTTAATCTAGTACTCATCACTAAAAGCCTCATCAAGTGTCCTTGGCTTAACCTGCAAGATCAAACAGACTGTATTTCTGAATTGTGACCTTGTCCTAGTACTTGTAATCTTGTCTCCAATGATCCAATCCTATGGATGATTCTTCACAACATACTTAGGTATCTTGAGCACTTCTATCTCACTCATATTCATATATGTGTCACTTCCTGGTAACAAACCCTCTTGCATTTGTTCCTGTACTTCTTCCTAACCTTGCCCTATTTGAAGTTGATTTTGATTGCTCTGAAATATATCCTTTTCAAACCTTTCCCACTATGGATCACAAGGATTGAATTCACATGTTATTTATTTTACCTGAAACCTTTCATCAATTCTCACATTCACACTCTCAATAATTTTCTTAGTTCTCAAATTGTAACATCTATATGTTTTTCTTTTAGTGGAATACTCAAGGAAGATTCCTTCATCACTTCTAACATCAAATTTCTTTATGCCATCATATCTTTTGATAAAAAACTTGCTATCAAACATTTTGAAATAGCTAACAATAGTAGTTTCACCATACCATAATTCATATGGTGCCTTGCTATCTAGATAATGCACCATATGAGCTATTGTCAATGATGATGACAAATTTCATCTTATAATTTCATAAATCATGAAAAAATATTATTTATATAATAAATAATTTAAATCAAGGAATTGTTGACCTCAAAAGGTTGCACATAAGGAAAATAACTTTACGGGAAGTTCTCAAAATGGAGGATTGGTTTTCTTTCCATAAAACAACCTTTAATATTTTAGAATTCTACTCTTTATTGTTTGTGAGGGGATGAAAAGAGAAAAATAAAACAAAAATAAATAAATCTACTCTAAGGTGATAATCCAGATGCAAATCTTTTACAACACTTTAGATTTTTATCCACCACAAAGTATAATGTAACATCAACATAAATAATGAAAAAAATGGGAAGCATGTAAAACATGATAACATTATCCATCCACTTATGCTAACATCACAAAAGCTATAAAATTACACAAAAAATAGTCATATTAATAAAATGATCTAGATCAAAGTGATTGATCTAGATACAAAACAAAAACCAAACATATACCAAACACTTGTTGGGTGCAATCCATTATATTTAATTATATTAAGAGCTTGATTACAATGTTGCAATCTCCAAATTAAAGTTGTGGAGTAGAGGTGGATATGACCTCTTTGATACCATATTTCATAACTTTGAAGGTTTCCAAATATCTAATCTAAGTTTTAAACTCCTTTATGGTGAGCTTTCACTTCCTAGGCCTAGTCTCCCTAGTAGCCCTCCAAATAGGGCTATCAAGGTATAACTTCTTGTGCAAACGTCTTAGGCTCAAATCAAAAGTATTTTGAGATACCCTTTTGGGATTTTAATAACATATCTAAAGTTTGGGGAGGGTTACATTGGAGAATATCCTCTACTAACTGACTGGTAATCAACATATAGGTCTAATTAGGCACTTTTAGAAAGCAACTCTTGGATTCCATCACACCAAACTTCCAAACTTCATTCCTAAAACTTAGATATGTCACATATGGTTTGAATCCACAATTTTCAACACTTGGAACTCTCATCAAATCACCACTTTATCAAAACCTTAGTCTACCTATGTAATAAAAACCTAATACATAAATATATTAGGCTAGGGCATCACCAAAATGGCCTCTAGCACAATCCCCTACCTCCAAAAACTTATGGAACTTAAAATACATCCAAATACCCTCTATTCCACTAATTTATAAAAAAAATTCAATGGTGAAATGGGTCTCAACATATTTTTATGATTCAAACCCTCACACCTAGGCTTTCAAGATTTGTTTTGGTAAAATTGCTCTAACTTCCATAAATATCAATGAAAATGGGCCAAACTAGATGAAAATGAAATAATATTTAGAGGACCATCCTACCACATAGGTTTCACATCAATTTCAGGTTGTACACGACTGTACAAATCTCTACAACAATGAGAACATTGAAAAACCATAGAAAATTACAGATAGTTTTATTGCTTTTACCATCTGAATCACATACAATCCTTCCTTGGTTGATGAAACAAGTTTTTTACATGAGTATCCATCATCTCCAATGGTTACAATGTCTATTTAAATTTTAATTAACTAAAAACTAACACTTGTCCATTATGACAACTTTTTCAACTTTAGTGCAACTTTTTACAAATGACATCCTAAGACTCTCGATTGAATTGACCAAATAAAAAATGGTATAAAATACCCAATTCTATGACCAAAACATGAAAGAAAATTAATTTTTCCAAAATGGTCTCCTGGAGGCACAAATGCACTAGGTGCTCTTACACCATACTCCCAAGGTGAACAAAAACCTCAAGTCCCTTTTGAGATCAAGTCTTGGACTATTGCTCCATGTTTCTTAATGTCCTCTCTATCATCCATATTGCATCTTTATTAGGAAGGCCTTGTCACTTCATTGGGTATTAATTGTACACTTTGTACCTTGTTCTTTTGACTTCCTTGGTATCGAATATGCACTCAAGCTGCAATGGTTCATTTGAAGGTAGGTCATTCACCCACTCTTCAGCTGGATCTCTCTTATGGAGCTTGCATCTTCACCTATAATCATGGATCCTTTAAAAAGATAGAGGTCAAAAATAATAATAATTGGTTAGATAGCCACTCAAGGAGGGATTTCTATCTCATAAGTATTAGCCCCAAATTTGTGGACCACTCTACATGACTCATCTTCTTCATCTACAACTTGGTGTACTTCCCCTTGGGTAGTCTTTCTTTCTTCAAGTGTGCCAACACTATATCTCCTACCTTGAACTGTACATCCCTTCTTTTTGTACCATCCTAAATTGTAAGCACTTGTGTGCTCTATAATTTAACAATTGTTTAGGACTTCATAATTGTACTTAATACATACCTAATTCAAATTTGAGTCCTCTTTTATCACTAGCTTGTGCAAATATCAAGGGAGGATCTAATTTATATGCATCCTCCTCTATTTTCCTCAAATCATAAAATTCATTCTCTATCATAGGCCTTATTTCACCCTTTTTGGCCTTGAATTTCAATCACATTATCAAAATCAACTAAATTTTTCAACATCAAACTATTGGATTAACAATGACCCATCTCTCAGGATTAACCAAAGTCCTCCAGGTTGGTCTTGTCTTGGACAAGGTTGACCTAACTTGGCCTTGCCCTAGGAGACTGATCCCAAATTTAGGACATGGGTCCGTCATGATGGATTTGAAAGGTTTCAAGATCTATGGTCTATTTTTTAATTATGACTCCTTAAATCACTATAAAAGGTACATAATTTCTTCATTTTGTCATATGATTCAATTGCAAGGTGAAAACCCCAATTTGATTACAACAAGCAACTGCAAGATAGAAGCCCTAGTTTGATAACCTCTATTGAAGAAAGGGTTAGCTATTGAAGAGCCATTCGAGCATCCAAATCAAGAATCTACAACTTCAAATCAAGCATCCAAGACATCATTTTATATATCATGGAGTTTCAATTGGATTGTGAGGATGGCTATGAGTACTATTTCCCTTAGGGGCTTGGTATGATTTCCTTGTTATGTTTAGATCCATGCATTGATACTTCATGTTTACATGCTTATATTTACATGCATTCAATCATACATTTTTTTCATTTACATGCTAGGCTTTGACTCTATCACACATAGGATTAGATCTAGGCATTTATGTTGGCATTCTAGCATTAGCATTCTAGACATACTCTAGATTCATGAGCACATCACACTTTACATATTCTAACAACTATCCATGAAAGTGGTAATTACCAAAATGAGGGGTTGACTAAGGAAAACCCCTATATAGCCACCCATACACACATTTTCTATATTTTTAGGTTGTAGAAGTGTAGGTACAAGTACATATCTGAAAACAATGTAATCTAATTTTTCCAAATCCTTTCTATTCTCAATTCCAAAAAGTCTATAGACTAGGCTGATTTGGGTCAGCCTTATCCAGAACATGACTGACTTGGGTTGGCCTTGGCCTCTTCCAGATCAAAATCTTCCAATTCATACAGTTGCAATTTCCAGGCTGTAAGATATGAAAACCAACAAAATTTGGGATTCCAACAGTCAGAAAAATCAGGTTCAAAGTGTAATCTTCATCTTTCCTTTTTCAGGTTCACACATTATTATCCCTATTTCTTGGCATTTACTTTTATAAATCAGATTTAGCTTTGAGATTTACATATCATTTAGCATGTCTTATTGGAATCAATCAAATCTAGTCCTATTAAGGCATAGAGCTCAAGTTTGTACCCTAACTCTCTAGGCCATACTTACTAGATCTATCTTGTTAGCTAGGGTTTTTTATTCCAATGTATAATATTTGGTGAGTAATCTACATCCTAACATTTCTCACCGTTTCCTATTATACACTTTTCAAACTTGCATGTTTCTTATACTTTTCATCACTCTTCTTGTGATTCTCTTTAACCTGTTTATGGATACCTTCATGGGTGCTACAAATTCCTCTCCTTCGAAACTCCTCTCCAGTCCATTCAAATCTCTAATTTCAAAGACTCCTATATCTTTCATTCTATAAACCACCTCAAATGGGTTTTTACAAATACTTATATTGAGTAAATCATTATAAGCATATTCAACATATGGAAGAACTAAATGTCATTGTTGTGCATGTTCTTTTGTGAGGCATCTAAGTATAATTCCAAGTGATCTATGTATATTTTGCATCTTGATTATGTTGTTTGGAAAACTTATTTGATGCTTTATATTTGATCATGATGCACCTATGTTAGGCTTATGATTTGATGATGTAGTATTTTAGATATATGAGATGATTATGATGCAACTGATTTAAAGATACATGTTATGCACATTGGGATCAAATGTAGATAATGGATTGTGTTACAAGGAATATGTAAATATAAATGCTTGTTGATGTGTGTGAATTTATGTTATTTACTTTGTTATGTTATCTGACCTACTGATGTTTGTAAATGAGTGTGAATGAGATTAACCATGGTTCTAAATGTGGGGAACAAAGAGTGAAACTATGTTAAAAACTATAAAGCCAAGGTTATGTCTAATAAAGAGACACAAACCTCGATGTCTTGTGTTTTTATTTATAAAAGTAAATTTTTGAATGTTGTATTTAAATTAAAGTTAATTGTTTTATGTTAGTCATGCTATGTGTTAATGGGTTGAAATTTATGTTGTGTCACTTGACATATGGGTGTATGAGGTGTTAGCATGAATAACCATTTTAGCTAGGATAAGTATGACACCTACTAGAGAGTTAACTTGTAGAGTCCCCATACTTACCTAGGGTGTAGGAAGTTTCTAGATGGGCCAAGGATCAATAAACTCGAAGGTTAACTTCAAGTGAGATTTTGGAGGGTCTAAGAAGCTTCTAGAGGGAAGTTGGGATCAGATTTAACTACCCCACTTCGTATACTTAGGGTTAAGGGTTAAATTTTGGTCACTAAAAGACTTTAGACTCATAAATGAACCTTGGAAAGTACGTCTATAATCAAGATCCGAGTTAGGAGTTTTGATCATTTGGGCAAGCCATCTTCTCAACTCTATTTAGTCTTCAAACCTCATTTATGAGGGGAGGAATATATTTGGAGGAGTTATGGTAAAGGCACCTTTGCACTTATGGTTGTAAGGTTACTGGTTGAATAGGAGGCCCTTTTAGGGAGGCTTTGATAGCATAAAGGGGAAATGCTCATCTGAACTTCATTATTGCCTTAAGCTTGGACTTGAGGTTGGTTTCCTTATTGAATAGCTTAGAGTAGTTTTTTATTATGCATAGAAAGCTTGAGGAATCCATTAATGGAGTTTATGTATTTTTGTTTCAACTCCATGGGTTTCCATGGAGACTCTTTGTTAAAGCATATATTTTATTTTGTTCTTGATTTTTTATGGGTTTGTTCAAGACACACTCACCCTTGGGAGGGAAGAGTAACTTTGAAGGGGTGAAGGTAGAGGCTACCCATGTAGTGAAGAGTCTCCCATGTGTGGAAGGATGAAAATGGATGTGTAAGTCCTCATTATGCCAAACATGCCTAAGGGATTTTTTGGGGTGATAAGGGTAATTTGATGACTAGAGGCCATGGTTCTAAGTATGTGGAAGGGTTGTGGTAAGGGAATGTTGAGCCCATGTGTGGCCTATTCGGCTTGTATTCTTTTGTTATATGTTTGGCTTCTCCTCTTGCATGGTAAGTCCTCTTCACCCCTAATATTTTAGGTCTTTTGAAGGCCTTGTAAAGACCTTAGGTTTGGGTAATTTCTCCCTTGTGCTTGTTTTGTTCATATGGCTATGTTTGTGTATTTACCATTTCAAACTTTGTTCCCTAGCTCGGGGGTGACCATGAAATGGTCTAGGTTAGAAGGTGAGCCTCCATGATCAACCAAAATCTTGTGTAGGTTCTTGCTTGGAGCATATGATGGGAACTTGGATGCAGTTTAAGGGTTTTCCCTATTACGTAAAAAAAGTTGTATATCTTAGCTTGATGAATATTTTGTAACTTTAAAAAAAAAAAAGGAAATTTGCTTCTATTATAGTTTTCAAAGGATAGAAGTTGTAAAAGTTGTTATCATAAATATATGGAAAGAGGCAATTATGTTCATTACTTGAAAGAATTTTTGTTGTAAATTATCATCCTCAATATGACTTAATGTTAGAGCTTAGCCAAATTTAATATTTAAGTTTCCGAGTATCTTTTTTTAAAATTATAAAAATGCTAAGTTGGAGGAAAGTTTTAGAAATTCATTTATTAAGTTTTGCTTTCCAAGTTAGTTTATTGACTATTGGTTTAAATGGAACAATTAAGAAACTAAATTTATAGTTGAATAAATTTCATGCTTCATGGTAATATAATTAATTGACAAATTTTTCTTAATGCATAGCAGAAAAGGATTTATGGGTTAATGGATTTATTACCCATTTATAAATAGATTAAAAATAAAGCTCATAAAATGATGAGGAAACTAATTTTATAACTTACCAAATTAGTTGTCATTAAAAAAGAATTATTGTCTTGATGCTTTTTATTTATATATATAAATCAAATTTTAAATTGTGAACATGAAATTTTATTACTACAATTTTATATATGATTAAAATATATTATATAAAAATTAAACCTTATAGCAATTTTTTTTTGGGGGGGGGGGGCAAGGCGTTGGGCTCTACTTGACCCTCTCCCCAAATGGTACGAGAGGTTGTAGCCTCTAAGAAGAGGATTGTGCCCTTAGCAATGGGCTGCAACCCTGAAGGGGACTGCTGCATCCCACCCCAATTTGGGGATTATTAGTTTAGAACAATAGCTAAAATAAATATTATTTTGTAGAACAGTGACATTATTTTTTAGCAGTAAATTTGAAACATAAACAACATTAGTTATTGTTTTAAAAATTGAATAATCACAATAATTAAAAATTAAAAAAATATAGTATTCAGTTATAGTAATATAACAATTGTCGTTACTGTATAAAACATAAAATAAATTGATTCATTTTTAAGCCGATAGGCTTTATGTGGAAGCTTTGCTCCCGGAAATGAATTTTTTTTCTCGGATAGTTGTTAGCCCTCCCAAATGGTTTTTCTTTTCCGGCAATGAAAAATACTTCTATTTTTTAAAATATTTTTTCATTTAAATTTAACAAACTATCCCAAAATTGGAAATTGAAACTTACCTTATTTTTTCTTTATTGTTATCCCTACTTTTTCTTGAGCTTATGAAAATCTTAGTTTTTTAAAGCAATAAATGAAAGAAGATTTGATTTCTAACTATTGTATGGGGAAAGATATTCTACCCTAATTTTTCAAGCGAGAGAATGCTAGGGTTTGTCTTCATATTGAAGTGTTCTCAAATGACAATGGTTTTTTATTAGGAGCGTTTATGTCATTGTGCAGATTGATTACCAGAATGCACAAAAGGAATTTGCAGGAAAGCTCTTGAGATATTCGAACCCATGAAGTATTATGAATGCAATTCATTCAATAGTTATAAGATTTTTGAAATATACATTAATATGTGGTCATGTTTTGTTTAATGTTGTGCACCATGACTACAATTTTTAGGAAGTGATTGAAGTCTGAAGACTTGGAGTTCTAGATTCATGGATTCTCAACAGAATAATTAATTTTTCAACATCATGCACTAGTTGAAGAACCTCATGCATCAAAACTAGAAAATTATTTTCTATGATATAGGCAAAAATTTGTAATGTATATGTGTATGCTAACAGTAATACAAATACTTAAATACTTTTGTGGGAAATGTTCCACCAAAGGCTAATCTTGGTGATCTCAGAGGGCTTGTTGGTGGTTTGAATGGAGTCAATAGCTCACCCACGATTGATGGAGAAAAAGCATACAAGATAGTAAATTCTATAACATGTTAACTATGCAGGAATTTCACAGACGCTATCATGAAGAAACTAGCAATACATTTGCATCATTATACCCAAACCACATTGCAACTACATGGTTGTTTCAAGAGCATATTCCTCTATTCAAGGCTCTTTTTCCACCCTTTCAGAAATATATAACTAGAGGAGGAAGTAAGACAAAGACTTGCAAAGGTATACATTTATCTTCTTCATGACAAGTATAATTTTATAGATTTCGCTCGGTTTGCTTCATTTATTTTGAAAATTCGATCCCAATCGCATGTAATGCAGGAGGTTTGCGATCCAAGTTTGACCAACCTAGGTGTATATTAGAGCTGGAACAAAGATAGAGTGTCATTTGAGAACTAGTTATTGAAAGAAGCCAGTGATTCTGAGAAAGCTAGAAATTATGGGAAGTTAGTGAGAAGCTTGTAGGACTTGCTTGACATTCACCTATGTTCAAGATGGTAGGTGCATTTTTGGCTTATTTTGCCGAAATAATTATGTGTTGTAAGATGGAAGAGTTAGTTTGAGCTTACAAAAAAATTGAGATGATAGCAAAAAAATGTTGTGCAGATTTCTCATGTTTTATTTTCAGTACTTAAGTTATATAAAGAGACATTTCTTCAACTTTTAAATTAGTTAGTCATACCTTTTTAATGAAAAACTATTTTGTTTGGCATCTACATAATCAGATTCTATGATTTCTTTGTTCTTGCATCCATCTTTCATGTTGGAGCCTTGTATACCACTTTTTTGCCAAGGCACGGTGTTCCTCATCATAAAACACAGTTTGCATGAAGATATGAAACTGGATTACATGATTATGGGAATATGACTCCTATTGGGTATGATTTTGGGCATAACTTTGAGTTCTTTCTATGTATTTGTTTAAATTTTTTTAATAGATTCAATTTGTATGTAATATTACTTTATTATAGAAGCCTTTTTGGTATGATGATTATTTTTTTATAGTTTATATTTTTAGTTACAGAGAGCAAAAACTTTTAAGCTTAAATCATGAGTTTTCTTTTCATTTGTTCTATTTTCATGCACTGCCACTAAATGATGAATTTTAGGAAAAAAATTTTTTTTGCCTTGTCAGCCCTTTTACGGGATAATTTTGTTTTCCGGTTATATTTTTTTTCCTGGTTTTTTGAGGAAAATTAGCAAACAATTCTAGAATGAGAAATAGAAACTTATCAAATCCATAGTTCACTATTACAAATAGAAACTTACCTAATTTTTTAGTCTTGCATTATCTAATTGCTAAAAATATAATTCTACTAATAAATTTTATTTTCAAACTAAAAACTATATTTTTTATATTTGAATATGAAATTTTTAAAGAAAGTAAATAAGTTAATAAATAATATTATATTGTAAAATTTGTAAGTTAATAGAAACAAATCTTAAATAAATCAATAAATCCAACTAATTTTGAAGTTGATTTTTAAAATTTGTAATAAAATAAATCTTAAATTATAAATCAATAAATACTATTCAATTTTGAAGTTGATTAAATTTTATATTAAATTAAAAATAAAACCTATCAACTTATCATTGCATGCACAAAAGCATGCGACTGCTAGTATATTTTAAATCAGCAAATTTAAAGGCTATGGAAGGGAAATAATTTTTAAAAGAAAGAGACAGAGACAACAATAAAACTAAAACTAAACCAGAAAATAAAGTAAAAATAGAGATTGTTTTTAAAGACTAATAAGATGAAATAAATTGGGCAGCACATTGTTATGATAAAAACTGAAAATTATCCTCCATGCAACCTCAGGTAGACTTCATTAATGAAGAGATTCAAAACTCTATCCTGGAGCAAAACCTGTAAGAAAATAAAAGAGAAGAGATGAGTAAATGAAATATATTGAATTTAGATTTTCAAAAATTTGGATATTTATAGAATTTAGCTTTATAGATCTTAGATTTTTATCAAATCCATTTTTAGTTGTCTTTATTGATTATCTAAGGATTGATTTTTTCTCATTAATGTTTAGTAGCAAAAATGGACTTTGGTTCTTAAAAGGAAGTTTCTAGATTTTCTTAAGTTGCAAAAATTGACTTTGGGTCTAAAAAGGTAATTTCTAAGATTTTTCTCTTAGTTGTAATTTTTGACTTTAAAGGAAGGATTATATTTACTTTAGTGACTTGGATTTTTTGATTTGATCGCCTTCTTAGATATTTTGTTAGTATTTATTAATTTATTTAATTGCAATCTATCATTATATGGATAGATTAAATTAAAATAAATTTAATAGTTTTGATAGTAATTAAAGGTATAGTTATTTATTAAATTATTAATTGAGTATTATAGTTAGAAGACTTTAGTGTTATCATTAATACGCCTAGTATACATAACAATTAAGCGATCCTCATAGTCTTTAAGCTATTATGTTTCCTTTCAAATTTAATCATTTTCATAAATGATTAAATTTAAAAGTTGAGATTATAACATATTAATTATTTTTGGGCATCATTCTTTTTATTGCCTTTAATTAAAAATTTTAAATTTGTAAGTTTATTAAAGTGAATTAAATTATATTTAGAACCCTTGCACATTTTTCTAGGTTTAAACAATTAGATACTTAAATTAAAGCCTAGATTTTGCAAATGAAACTTTAAGGTTTAGTAAGTCAAACCTAGTTAACTAATCACTCTAGGAATTCCTGCAACCATTAGTATAACACCAGAAATTCCTGCAGCCATTAGTATAATACCAGGGATTCTTGCAACCATTAGTATAATACCAGGGATTCGTGCAACCACTAGTATAACAATAGGGATTCTTACAACTATTAGTATAATAACAAGGATTCATGCAGTCATTAGTATAGCACTAGGGGTTCTTACAACCATTAATATAACATCGGGGATTCCTATAGCCATTAGTATAACACCAAGGATTCTTGCAGCCATTGGTGTAACACCAAAGATTCCTGCAACCATTAGTGTAATAGTTCATTTTAGAAAATTGATAACTTGAGGGAGGTTGACCAAGTCAACTTTGGTCATGATACCCCTTAGACTTATTTGAGTTATGTACTCCTTTAAATATAACTGCAACTATTATGATATCATGGATAACTTTGGTGTTAGTTTGAAATTTTTTGATTGGTATGTTTTGCTCATATTTTGGGCATGATAGTTTGGTATCAGAGCCATGTTTTAAACTTTGGGAGCCTAAACCACTATGTCTAAACATTAAACCTTTTAATTTTGTAGGATGATGCTAGTTACTTGCTAGACTCATGCACGTGACTGAGGTCATAGGCATACCCCTTCAAATCATGAGGAGTTTAGGCAAGAGGAAGACATTCTTGGAGGGAATCAAAATCTCCCTCTCAAACCACCTTGAGATCCAAACCAGGCTATTTTATTATCATTACATAATCTAACTGGGATCTTCCTAGATAGGATGCCTCATGCAACTCAACAAGAACAACATCGGGATGTCGAGGATCATAGGGCATCAGCCAGAGAGAAGAGTAGGAGTCCTCCTCTGAGATTTGCAAAGAGATAGGTAGAGCATGAAATTGAGTCTATTCGTGGGTCAGAGCCTCCACCAGATTTAGTGGCTCAAGTGGTTGAGAGATAACCCCAAGATGCACAGGATCATATCAGAGAGTTGTTACGACTCAATCCACTACTTTTTCTAAGTTCTACTGATGGGATGAAGGACGAGTATTGGCTTCTAAGCCTAGGGAGGTCCTTTGGATTACAACCCTATGGAAGTAGTCTTAAGGAACACATAGTGATACATCTTTTGAGAGGAACAACCTCTACATCATGGAGACAGGGTGAGTTCAAGGGTCACTTTTTCATTGACACCCTTACTTGGGAGACCTTCTTAGAGAGCTTTCAGGCTAGATACCTATCAAATAATTTTAGGCAGCATTGTATAGACGAGTTTCACAATCTTCAGCAGTGAGGATTCTCTATGGCTTAGTGTGAGAGTAAGTTCCTTGAGCTCCTCTCAAATGTAGAATACATGAAGGATGAGAAGGTTCAAGTCAATCGCTTTATCAAGGGATTGAACCACACTATATCTGGCATGGTGCGTATGACACAACCAACAAATCTATGCTATACAGTTGAGAGAGTCATGAACAAGGGTAATTAGAGGAACTCATCGAGGATATTTAAAGCCCCCTAGCCTCAGTAGCAACAACAACCTTAGCAGAACTAGTGACAGAGGGCACCATAGGGACAACAAGGCTCTTAGGCCCAAGCAGTGGCAGTTGTAGGGTCCTATGAAGGACCAAAGACCCTAGGAACCTTATACACCTCTCACACAGACTCAACAGTCCTCTAGGGGTGGTTACAGCGGGTCCAATAGGACAAGAGGTTAACAGTACTCTAGGCCTCAGGGAGTGCAAATTCAGTTACAAGGACCTTGCTACACTTATGGTGCCATGGGTCACTTAGCTCGAGAGTGTCCTCAAGGAGGTAGCCAATGAGTAGTGATGTCAGAGCCTATAATCAGAGATGTGGACAAGTCCCATAGAGTGTTTGTAGTTGTTGCTAACCGCAAGGTAGAGCATCAAGCTATAGTTATTAAGGGCACAAGTATGATCAAAGGTAGTAGTGTCTCTATCCTATTTGACTCAAGAGCCACTGACTCCTTTATTTCTCCATTTGTAGTAGAGCGTTGCAAGCTAGTGGCAACTAGGTAGAGTGATAGATGGGAGGTAGAGTTAGCCTCAGGATCTGGAGTAGCTGTTACCTCATTTCTAAAAGATTTCCAGATTCAAGTGGGTAGAATGACCACCATAGAAAATCTCAAGATCACCCCTCTTGGATCTTATGGTTTAGTACTTGGCATAGAATGGATTTATGCCCACAGAGCCAAGTTAGACTATTGTCAAAAGAGGGTAGAATTTTTGGATGATGTCACTATGTGACCAATGTTAGTCGAAATTGTGACATCTTATGGTTGGAATAGTCATTGAGTACACAGCATTCTCGTCGATGGGATATTCTTTTGATCGTCAAAAAAGAGACCGAATTCATATATATATATATATATATATATATATATATATATATATATATATATATATATATATATATATATATATATATATATATATATATATATATATATATATATATATATATATATATATATATATATTACTAATCTTTATCAGATAAAATTTAATTTTTAGTCATTCTCTGCATTTAATCTACCAATTACTAATAGTTTTGTACTACACATGCAACGTATTTCCATGTGTGATGGTTAACTAGTAATGGGAAAGTTATGATGATGGAAGAAGACAATGTAATGAACTACCAAGCAATAAACTTTTAATTCTTTACAAACAATCATTTTTCTGCTTGTGAAGACATAGTCTGGTGTTTATATTATTAAACTCTCTATTCGATGCAACATTCATAGGAAAAACATTCACTAATTGGTATTATTAGTTTTGATCATTCCATGTACTAATTATATTGTTTTGAAGTCTTAAAATCAAAGAATTTCAGTCCTTTTATTGACTATTCCTATACAGTGCTTAGCATGTAAACAATCTTTGTCTTGAAGAACCAATGATTTCCTAGGCTCTGTCAAATAGTTGGCAAACAATGATGTATTCAATATTTCTAAAGTGCTTCAAAAGGCTTAAACTCACCAAGACTTTTCACCAATACACTCACCATCCACACCCATCCACTCATGTCAAGATCTTGTCTGAAATCATGTTGAAATATCCATTGACCTAACAAGATCCTTCCCTCTCACTTCCTTTGTTACATAATCACTTTTGGAGTATATTCTAAAGTCCTTGAATCCAAGAAAATGTAAGTCAATAACACCAAATATATCACTTAGAAGTCTTGTGGAGCGTCTTGGTGAGTTTAAGAGTCTTGGTGAGTTTAAGTGATATATTTGGTGTTATTGACTTACATTTGCTTGGATTCACTAGATCTTGACATGGGTGGATGGGTGTGGATGGTGGAATGGGGGGTGTATTGGTCAATGTGATCTACTCGTGAGGACACAGTCTCGTGTTTATATTATTAAACTCTCTATTCAATGCAACATTGATAGGAAAAGAATTCTTTGATTGGTATTATAAGTTTTGATCTTTCTAGCCTGGGCTTGGGCCTGGATCATTAGTATGTTTCTTTTTATTGTAATTATAATTAGTATGAATGAACAAAACAATGACAATGCAATATTTGTGATAATGCAATATTTGTCAAAATAGCATCAATGACTTTGGTCAATGTGCCTATGTGTCAATGTGGTGTTGGCCCATGCATGTTGAAGACGTCACGCACAACAAGTAATCCTAGGTGTTAATTTTGGGTTTGCCCAAATAGGAAAAAGGTCTGGATACATAATTATATTTTATGTTTAAAAATAATGTGACAACTAATCATTTTATAAAGAACTGATGTACATTTGGTATTGCAAGGAAATAGTGGATGTCAATACTTTTGGTGGGTCAATGAAGCCACATTTACATCTACCCCATCTACATCTATACCTGATGTAGGAAGAACCTTCTAGTGACCAAAATTTAACCCCTAACCCCAATTATATCAAGTGGGGTAGTTAAATTTGAACCCAATTGCCCTCTAGAAGCTTCCTAGACCCTCCAAAATCTCACTTGAAGTTAACTTATGAGTTTATCCATCATTGAGCTATCTAGAAACTTCCTACACCCTAGTTAATCATGTGGACTCTACAAGTTAACTCTCTAGCAGGTGTCATACTTATCCTAGCTAAAAGGGTTAGTCATGGCAACACCTCATACATCCATGTGTCAAGTGACATGACATAAATTCCAACCAATTCACACATAGCATGACTAACATAAAATAATTAACTTTAATTTAAATAAAATATTCATTAATTTACTTTTATGAATTAAAAAACAAGACAACAAGGTTCATGTCTCTTTATTAGACAAAGCCTTGCCTTTATAGTTTTTAACATAGTTTCACTCTTTGTTCCTCGTAGTTAGAACCATGTTCAGCCTTCGGCACACTCATTTGAAAATACCAGTAGTTCCAATAGCATAACAAAGTAAATAACATAAATCCACACAAATAAAAAAGAATTTATATTTACCTATTCCTCATAACATAATCTATTATCTTTATTTGATCCCAATGTGCATAACATGTATCTTTAAATCAATTGCATCATAACCATCTCATATATCCAAAATGTTGCATCATCAAATCATAAGCCTAACATAGGTGCATCATGATCAAATATAAAGCATCAAATAAGTGTTTTAAAAAACATAATCAAGATGAAGAATATACATAGCATAGGATTCATCAATCCTAAAAAATAATAACATATGTCTGAGTATCTCAAAATCATTATCAACAGAAAAGTATGACTAAAATCAAATCTAAACTATGACCACTGGGGTAGGCCTCACATCCACCCCCTCTAGACATTAATTGTTGATGTTTTGTAGCTTCAATCGAATAAACACTATGAGTCAATACTAGTGAAGATATATATATATATATATATATATATATATATATATATATATATATATATATATATATATATATATATATATATATATATATATATATATATATATATATATATCTTGAGTATTATATTAATATATATATATATATAGTATATATGAGATGTATATATATATACTTAAATATATATAAATATTATTAATATTAAATATTAGAGAAATTAATATAATACTCAAGATATATATATATATATATATATATATATATATATATATATATATATATATATAATTGTCATTATATTAATTATATATTAATGAATAGACATGTCTCATGAAGGGACATGTCTCTTCTTGGCTCATTCTCAATATAAATGCAAGAGATTGTTGTATTTGGAAAATACATAACATGAGATAGTGCTATTACATTTGCAATGATCCTAAAACATTAACATGGTATCAGAGCCAAGTTGCAAATGTAAGAGAGTAGTTTGTTGATGGAGAATGTGTGACTGTCTCAAAAAATATAGTATCAGTACGAAGATCATATCTCCCAAATGCACCGTTGGATTTTGATAAATTTTGGATATGTTGGTGATAAACCAATTTATAAGAATCTCACCAGAGAGATTGAAGAGAAAATTCTAGGTTCAAAATTTATGACCGACTTTGTACGAGTTTATAATAAAAACAAATCTGAAAAAGAGTGAGGTTCCTTCTTTAAAAGCCTAACCACTTGAAGGGAGATCTAATAAGATTGAAGGTTGTGATAGTGTATAGAACCTTTGGTTATTAGATATAGTTCATGTGAAGAGTTATAGTAATGTTTGAGAATGATGACATCATTCTGTGAATTTGCATGATATTTTCTATATGGGCTCACCTTACAGAATGAAATACTTGAAATTTATAAAAGATAAATATTTCATGTTTTATTAATGCACATAATTTTTCAATTTTTTAATTCATGCTAGATACTATTGGTTATTAAAATCTTGTATGCTTCTATCATTGGTATTTCTGGTCGAGATAGTTTAGTGAGCTATTTGTAATCTCTCTCTGACATACCTTCAGGGCAGAAGAACAAGAAAATTGCATTCAAGGGAGAAATAACTTGATGCTTCCAAAAAAATTGATGATTGAAACTAAAGGGAGTCTAGAATTTCAAAAGAAGTCAGGAAGTTGATAAACTTGAGCTTCAGAAGGAGTAGATAGTTCAGTCAACTTGTGACAATCTTGATCATATTGATTGAGAGGGAGTTCACTATTGAAGGTGAAACACTTCTGAGGTAAACTTGATAAAATTGATTATTACACTAATGAATCATGAATGTTTTTAATGGGCCTACCCCCCTATGTAAATCATGAGGAAGTGATGACTTCCAAATGATTATCACTTGTATTTTTGGAAGTTATTGGAAGGTGACGATCTTATAATAACTTAAATCATGATATACATTATTTATAATGTTGAAATAGATCATGATGAATTAATGCAACAACTAAGTGTTAGATGTCATTAAGTTGACAGTCTATGAGTTGTTTGAATAAATATATCTTGTAAAGCAACAACTAAGTGTTAGATGTCATTAAATTGATGGTCTATAAGTTGTGTGTATAGATACATCTTGTAAAGCAACAACTAAGTGTTAGATGTCATTAAATTGACAGTCTATAAGTTGTTTGCATAGATATATCTTGTAAATCAACAACTAAGTGTTAGATGTCATTGACTGTCTATGAGTTGTTTGTATAGATATATGATAGGTATTTGGTGAATATCATGTGTTGATATTCTACAGGCCAGTACCTTATTAAGTACTTGGTGAATATCATATCTTGATGTTTTGATAGGCCAATACTCAAAGTATTTGGTGAATGTCATGTGTTTACATTCTGATAGACCAATACTCATGATATCAAATAGATAGAATCGCCAATGGAGGCAATCCACCTGAGAAATTATGGATAGAATCGTCGATGGAGGAAATCCACCTGAGAACATGTGGATAGAATCGTCGATGGAGGCAATCTACATATTGAGACTATGTTTCTATTGATTACATCTTGAGGATGATGCCTTTATTTATTACATCATATGATTGATGTTGTCAAGTGTCATAAGTTTTGACATTGGATTGATTTATCCTCCCTAGCTAGGAGGGAGTGTTGATGTTTTGTAGCTTCAGTCGAATAAACACTATGAGTCAATACTAGTGAAGATATGTATATATATATTTAGTATATATGAGATGTATATATATACTTAAATATATATAAGTATTATTATTATTATTAAATATTAGAGAAATTAATATAATACTCAAAAGATAGTATATATATATATATATATATATATATATATATATATATATATATATATATATATATATATATATATATATATATATATGTATGTATGTATGTATGTATGATTATATATATCTATATAATCATAATTGTCATTATATTAATTACATATTAATGAATAGACATGTCTCATGAAGGGACATGTCTCTTCCTGGCTCATTCTCAATATAAATGCAAGAGATTGTTGCATTTGGAAAACACATAACATGAGATAGTGCTATTACATTTGCAATGATCCTAAAACCTTAACATGAATGTCCTCCTAGAGTTCATTAAAGAGGTGGAGACACTGAGATCTCATCTAAACTACATCCAACTATGAGTTTGTCACCTCATCATAGCAATCCCACTAGACCATAACCTGGTCCATCTCTCTGCATCGAAGGGCTAGGGTCATCGTGCCAAGATATGAATGGGATCCAAAGCCAACTTCTCATCTAACTCCACCTGCAATGCATCTTAATTTGTAATATGAGACTCACCATAGACATACTTCCTAAAAAATGAAACATGAAACACATCATGGATGCGTGACAGGATAAGTGGCATGGTAGGCTACTAGTCCTATCCTCTCTAGGATCTCAAAAGGTCCAAAAAACCAAGGTGCAAGCTTATATCCCTTTCCAAAATAGATTAGACTCTTATGCGCACACACTCTCAAAAAGATTCTATCTCTAACCAAGTATGTTTGATCTATCCTCTTTGCATATGCATACTTCTTCTGCCTATCATGTACCTCTCTGAGACACTACCTAATTAAGGTCACCTACTACTTGATATCTCTGACTAACTCTGGACCAATGGAAACTCTATCCTTGATCCTATCCAACCTCAATGGTGTCTCGCATGGTCTACCATAAAGAGCCTAATAAGGAAGCATACCCAATGACGTATGATACCCATTATTATTCGAAAACTCAACTAGGTGTAGGTAGTCCTCCCATCGGGTCTAATGATCCATCACATACATGCATAGCATGTCCTCTAATACCTAATTGACCCTCTTGGTCTATCCATCTATCCCAAGATGAAAGGTTGTACTGAAATTGAGCCCAGTGCCCATAGTTATTTTCAATTCTCTTCAAAATGATGATGTGAAAAGAGAATCTATATCAGAGATGATCTTATGAGGTATGCCATGATGTCTAACAATATCTGGCAAGAAAACCTATTTCATAGCTGGTGCAGTGAAGGTAGTATGCATGGGTGAGAAGTGTTCCACCTTGGTCAACTTGTCAATCGTTACCATGATGGCATTATGGTGGCATGATGAAGTACGAAGACCAACAATAAAATCCATAGAAATGGTGTCCCACTTCCACTTGGGTACATCATGGGGCTACAGGAGACCACCAGGATAGTGTTGCTCCAACTTTACCCTCTAACACTCTAGGCATTTAGTTACCATCTCGATGATCTATAATCTCATGCCTGGCCAATGATAAAGTTGTCTCAAATCGGTGTGCATTTTCTTAACTCTAAGATGCACTGTTTAAGGGGATCTATGGGCCTCTAGCATAAAAAACTCACACAATCCCCTGGAAGAAGGTACATAAATGCATCCTCTATGACGTAAGATTCCATTAGAATCCAAATAATAATCTAAGTACTTCCCTTTAAGGGGTCTCTAAGATCGAATCAAATCACAAATCTTTGCATACATCTCATCCTCATGTAAGTGATGAAGAATGTGATTTCTCAAATTTGTGCTAGAATACATAGAATAAAGCTCATGTCATCTCCTACTCAAGGAATATACGATAATGTTCTCTTTCCTCTTGATGTAATGAGCATTGAAATCATACTTGCATAAGAACTCTATCCATCTCCTCTATCAAGCATTAAGGTTCAGCTGTGAGAATATATACTAAAAGCTCTGATGATCTAAATGAAGCTCAATTCAATGTCCTAAGAGGAAATGTTAACATCATACTAAGGCATGCACCATTTCTACATGATCAAGGTCATGGGTGGGGTAGTTAAGCTCGTGAGTCTTCAATTTCCTATACTTGTAGGCAATAGCTCGACCACTCTGCATAAGGACTACCCCTAGGCCATCCAAAGATGTATCCATATAAACCACAAAATTTGTTGAAGGATGCGGTACTGCAAGGATAGGTGCACTACTGAGTGCCTTCTTGAGCTCCTAGAAAGCTCTCTCGTACTTCTCCATCCATTCAAACTTCTTCCACTTTCACTAAAGTGAAGTGATAGGGTGTGCTACATGATAAAATCCCTCAAAAAACTGCCTATAGTAACTGGATAGACCCATGAAACTCCTAACCTCGATCACAGTGGTAGGTGTTGGCTAATTCATAATAGCCTCTATCTTTGATGGATCCACTGAGATCCCATCACTGGATATCACATGACCAAGGTACTTGACCTCTGGTCTGAAAAAATGAACACTCTGACAAGCTTCCAAACAATTTATTCTCTCTCAAACATTGTAATACCTGTCTTAGGTGCTCTTCGTGCTCCCTCTCATCTGTTGAATAAATTAGAATATCATCGAGGAACACAACTAAAAACTTATCAAGGAAGGTACATAATACTCTATTCATGAGGCTCATGAATATAGCTGGAGCATTTTTAAGACCAAAGAGAATCATGGTGATCTCATAGTGACCATATCTAGTATGAAATGCAGTCTTGTGAATATCACTAGCAGTCCATGGTAAGAAATCCTTGAACGCCTCTGGTAACTTTGATGATGATGATGAAGATAAAGAACTAGATGATTTCATTTCTATGATTTCTAAGAAAGAAAGGAAAGGAAAAGGAAAATATGAAGGTTAGTTACCATTCAAATGCTTTTGATGTAACAAGATTGGTCACTTTGCATCTAAGTGTCCTACAAGAGTCAAGAAGTTCAAAAATAATTACAAGCCTAAGTATACAAAAGAATGTTACTATGATGGAGATGGAGTATAAGATGAAGATTCAGTAGAAGATGAAATTAGATTCATTTCTATTGAAGACATGGAGAAAATGTTTGATGAAATGGATATTGAAGATGAAAAGAAAGCACAAGAGTTAGCATTAATTTCACAAGCTGACATCAAAACAGACTGGGTCATTGACAACAGTTGTTCACATCACATGATAGGAGACAAAGATAGATTTGTACATTTGGATAAGTACAAAGGTAGCATGGTTAGATTTGGAGACAACACCCCTAAACCTATCATAGGTAAAGGAGCTATCACCTTGGATGGAAATAATAACACTGATGATGCTCTATATGTTCATGGTTTGCAACATAACCTACTAAGTGTTGGACAATTGCTTGACAAAGGATATCAGTTGGAATTCAAAGACAATAAGTGCATCATTAATAACAAAGGAGGACTAATGATTGCATCAGGTTGAAAGACAAAAGGTAATATTTTTTAGCTTAATTCAGAAGCAAGTTGTTTTGTTGCTAAAGTAGATGACAGTTGTTTGTGGCACAAAAGACTATGCCACATCAATTTTGACAATATAGTAAAGATAAGCAATGTAAAGGCAGTTAGAGACCTTCCTAGCATTACAAAACCAATTGATATAATATGCAGGGAATGTGTGATGGAAAAACATGTGAGGAATTCATTCAGAAGTAAGCATAATTTGGTAGAGAACAAATTGGATCTAGTGCATATAGACTTATGTGGACCAATTCAAACAATATCATACTATGGTGAAAGGTACTTTATTTTGTTTGTCGATGATTATTCTAGAATGATGTGGGTTGTGTTCTTAAAAGATAAATCTAAAACATTTGAGAAGTTCAAGATATTCAAAGCTAAAGTTGAAAATGAGTCTGGATTAAAGATAAAATGTCTGAGATCAGATAGAGGAGGAGAATTCACCTCGGACAAATTTTATAAGTATTGCAAAGAACATGGGATAAAGAGAAAACTAAGTTCACCTAGAACCCCTCAACAGATTGGAATTATAGAAAGGAGAAATAGGATCATACTTGACACAATGCGCACCACCATGATTGAAGGAAAAGTTGCACGTACCTATTGGAGAGATGCAGTCAATACTGTAGTCTATACTATTAATAGAATTCAATTAAGGCTAGATGCAGACAAGGCACCTTATGAGATATGATTTAGGAATGTACCTACAGTAAAATACTTCAGAATCTTTGGAAGCGAGTGCTACATCAAGAGAGATGAAGCTATTGGCAAGTTTGATGCAAGAAGCGATGAAGGTATTTTTCTTGGTTACTCTACTAAAAGCAAAGCTTATAGATGTTTTAACTTAGGATTGAAGAAGATCATTAAAAGTGCCCATGTAAATATTGATGAAAAGTTTATGATTTAAGAGAGATATCATGATTATGCACCTATGATTGAAGAAGAACCTAGTCCTATCAGTAGAGAAACAGTTGTTGAAGAAATGTTTGACAACATTAATGTATTATTCAATGATCCTGAAACAAGTGAAGAAGAATCACAGAAGATAGATGAGAGAGTCACACCTAATGTTCCAAAATTCACATCTAGATACCATTCAAAAGAAGATATCATTGGAGATCAGAAAAACAAAGTCATAACAAGATCAAAGGTAAAAAGTTTAAAAGTTGATGAAGTGGTATGTTTACTTTCATAAATTGAACCCCTAAGTGTTGAAGATGCATGTAATGATTCAAATTGGCATGGAGCAATGAAAGAAGAGCTAGATAAGATAGTTAATAATGATACATGGGAATTGGTCCCTAAACCTAGTGACAAGAATGTGATTAGAACCAAGTGGATATTCAAAAACAAGATGAATGAAGGTGGTGCAGTAATAAGAAAAAAAGCAAGACTAGTATGTAAAGGATATGCACAAAGAGAAGGAATTGATTATCCTGATACATTTTCCCCTATAAACAGATTGAAAGTCATAAAGTTATTTCAATCCTATGAAACACTCAAAGACTTTAAAGTATATGAGATGGATATCAAGTCAACATTCCTGAATGGAGAGTTGAAGGAAGAAGTCTACATAGAGCAGCTTTAAGGATTAACTTTATCAAATAAACCTGATATGGTATGCAGACTGAAGAAAGCCCTCTATGGACTTAAGCAATCCCCTAGAGCATGGTATGAAAGATTAGATGGTTACTAGACAAAGATTGGATTCAAGAAAGGAGCATCAAATTGTAACTTATTCATAAGAGAGACACCTCAAGGATTATTACTAGTTGTTATTTTTGTTGATGACATTATTTTTGGTGGTAATGACAAGCTTAGTGCAAAATTTGCTAAAGAGATGCAGAGCGAATTTGAAATGAGCATGATTGGACCTATTAAGTACTTTTTGGGACTGAATGTGCAATAGATAGACACAGGTATTTTCATTAATCAATCTAAGTATGTGAAAGAAATATTAAAGAAGTTCAAGATGGATGATTGCAAGCCAGTAAGTACCCCTATGATAATAGGAAGCAAGATTTCAAAAGAAGATGATTCAACAGTAGTAGACAAGACCTTTTATAAGTCTATGATTGGTAAACTCATAAATCTTACTCAATCTAGACTAGATATTTCTAATGTAGTTGGTATTGTTGGAAGATTTTCAGAAGAACCTAAACAAAGTCATCTTATGGCAGTGAAGAGGATATTCAGATATTTGAAAGGAACTATAGACTATGGTTTATGGTACCCTAATTTAGAGAATGTAAAACTTCATGTATATACAGATGCAGATTGGGTAGGTTGCGTTGATGATAGGAAGAGCACCTTATGAGGAGTAGTATTTCTTGGAGATAGACTTATTACTTGGACAAGTAAGAAGTAGAATTTTATTTCTCAGTCAACAACAGAAGCAGAGTATGTATAAACAACATTAAATTGTTCTACAATTGTGTGGATCAAGCAAATGATAAAAGATTTTTGAATTTAGATTGATTACCCTATTTTTATTCATTGTGACAACACTAGCATTATCAATATGTCAAAGAACCCTGTGATGCATGCAAAGACAAAACACATTGAGATAAAATATCACTTCCTAAGAGAGAAAGTTGTAGAAAAAGAAGTAAAATTGGATTATGTGAGCACAAAAGAACAACTAGCAGACATATTCACAAAGTCTTTACCAAAGGATACATTTGAGTATCTCAAGGAGAAGCTGGGAGTAATTCCCTTCCCTGGATCTGATTAGAGTTTGTAGTAGTGCATTAGTCCTCAGTGACTGATGAATGGTTGACTACTCTACTTCAGGAGTAGTACCAGTGCTTATTTGTTTTGGCACCCTTTGCCATTGATGTCAAAGGGGGAGTATATAATCATGAAAAACAAAATAGTTGATTCATTATAGAAAGGGGGAGTATGTAGTAGTAAGGAGAGTATATAACATCTGATATTTAGAGAATTCAATAGTAGATGGAGGATTCATCCTTAGGGGAGTTTTGTTGAGGAAATGGAGAATGTTATAAAATAATTGTACGTTTGGATTGGTGGTGTTTTTCATTCCATATGTTTCCATCAATGCCAAAGGGGGAGATTGTTGGAGATTTGCCAAAAAGCTAGTGATTGACTATATATTTGGTCATTGATGACAACATATGGTAAGCAATGTTCCTTGAAGACTTATGTAGAGAGACTTGAGCATATGCTTCTTAGATATGTTATCAGCATGATATCATAGACACAGAGGTTGATTCTGAGTGCAAACAATTGTGCAGTTGTTTACATTAGTAGTGTTCCTGACAGTGCTACAGGAAGAGTTTTGTATGTGATTTTCCATATGGTTATGATGGAGCCTTGCACGTTTATATTTGTGTAGAAGACATGTTTATGATGCTATGTTCATGGACACAAATTTAGTTGTGCAGTACAAGCTAAGTTATGATGTGAGTTATTTGTCAGTTACAGTTTCCTGAGATTATCTGATGGAGCTGACAGCGTTTATATTGTTTTAGTATTTGCGCCTATCATTTTGATATACGTGTTTGGTTTCATGTTTGGTGATGAGATAAGAATTTTTGGTTAATAGCACATAACATATTTCAAAATAAATTTTTAGTTAAATTGGTGGAGCCAACTATGTGAAGCAACGCGTCTACTCATATTGAGTTGCACGGTCCTATTTATGTTGCATGCTTGGTTTAGCTGTTGGAGATGTTAGAAAAGAGTTATATTATTTTTCTAATATGATTTCAAGAAGGTTCTAATAGGTTGACTTGATTATATCATTTGGAAGAAGATACTTATAGCTAGTTAGTTGTGATTACTAAGCGTGATTGTGATTGTGATTGTGATTGTGAGAGAAGAGCAAAAGATGTGAATGTACTGAGATAGTCAATCATCAGTTGAAGATCCATGTGAAGAAGAAGAGAGTATATGCTATTCATTGGAACTAATCAAGAAAACAGGTCTACTTTCTAGCTCACCAAGATCCAGATATAATGTGTATTTGTTATGCAAAAGGTTGCAGCCTTCACTATTTGACCAGTGTGCTCTCGGACAGTGTGTCCTCACATTTAACAAGGTTAATTGTAAAAGACTCCTAACAGGCTCCAAACTTTGGCCAAGTCACTATACTTCATTAATTGTAAAGATCAACTCCTAACAGGGTTGTAAGATCTTCTAACATGGATCATTATACTCTAGTGCAGTTTATAGTTGGTGCTAATTCCCACCGAGGTTTTTACCTATTTGGGTTTCCCCGTAACCAAAATTATGGTGTTTTGTTCATTATTATCTCATTGTGTATGTGCTTAATGTCCTTCTATATTTAATTGGATAAATAATTGAATCTTGTAGATAACGGATTCACTCCCCCCCCCCTCTTAGTTATCTCTTGGGACTATTCCTAACAATTGCTACTTAGTAGTCTAGAATGAAGCGAGACTGATGTGGAGTAGAGGTGGATATGACATCTTTGATACCATATTTCATAACTTTGAAGGTTTCCAAACATATAATGTAAGTTTCAAACTCCTTTATGGTGAGATTTCACTTCCTAGGCCCAGTCTTCCTAGTAGCCCTCCAAATAGGGTTATCAAGGTATAACTTCTTGTGCAAATCTCTCAGGCTCAAATCAAAAGTATTTTGAGATACCCTTTTGGGATTATAATAACATATCTAAAGTTTGGACAGTGTTACATTGGAGAATATCCTCTACTAACTGACTGGTAATCAACATATAGGCCTAATTAGGCACTTTTATAAAGCAACTATTGGACTCCTTCACACCGAACTTCCAAACTTCATTCCTCAAACTTAGATATGTCACATATGGTTTGAATCCATAATTTCCAACACTTTGAACTCTCATCAAATCACCACTTTATCAAAACCTTAGTCTACCTATGTAATAAAAACCTAATACATGAATATATTAGGCTAGGGCATCATCAAAATAGCCTCTAGCACAATCCCCTACCTCTAAAAACTTATGGAACATAAAATAAATCCAAATACCCTCTATTCCACTAATTTATAAACAAAATCAATGGTGAAATGGGTCTCAACATATTTTTATGATTCAAACCCTCACACCTAGGGTTTCAAGATTGGTTTTGGTAAAATTGCTCTAACTTCCACAAATATCAATGAAAATGGGCCAAACTAGATGAAAATAAAATATGATTTAGAGGACCATCCTACCAAATAGGTTTCACATCAGTTTTGGGCTATACATGATTGTACAAATCTCTACAACAATGAGAACATTGAAAAAACACAGAAAATCAGAGATAGTTTTATTGCTTTTACCATCTAAATCACATACAATCCTTCCTTGGTTGATGAAACAAGTTGTTTACATGATTATCCATCATCTCCAATGGTTAAAACTTCCATTTGAATTTTAATTAACTAAAAACTAACACTTGTCCATTATGACAACTTTTGCAACTTTAGTGCAACTTTTTACAAATGACATCCTAAGACTCTAGATTGACCTGAACAAATAAAAAATGGTATAAAATACCCAATTCTATGACCAAAATATAAAATAAAAGTAATTTTTCCAAAATGGTCTCATGGAGGCATAAACGCACTAGGTACTCTTACACCATACTCCTGGGGTGAACAAAAACCTCAAGTCCCTTTTGAGATCAGGCCTTGGACTATTGCTCCATGTTTCTTAATGTCCTCTCTGTCATCCATATTGCATCTTATTAGGAAGGCCTTGTCACTTCATTGGGTATTAATTGTACACTTTGTGCCTTTTTCTTTTGACTTCCTTGGTATCCAATATGCACTCAAGCTTCAATGGTTCATTTGGAGGTAGGTCCTTCACCCAATCTTCATCTGGATCTCTCTTATGGAGTTTGCATCTTCACCTATAATCATGGATCCTTTAAAAGGATAGAGGTCAAAAATAATAATAATTGGTTAGATAGCCACTCGAGGAGGGATTTCTATCTCATAAGTATTAGCCCCAAATTTGTGGACCACTCTACACGACCCATCTTCTTCATCTACAACTTGGTGTACTTCCCCTTGGGTAGTCTTTCTTTCTTCATATAAGAGGTTACAGGAAGTGAGTTTGTTCAAAATGTCTGAGGTGTTGGTTGCCTAAAGTCAGAGCACTCTATATTTGACCCTTGAGTTGAGACTTACTCCTTGAGTGAGTTCCAATCCTCAAGTTGAGTTGGGTTCCCTAAGGGGATAGTAGAGGGATCTACATCACAAATCTCTTAAATATACTAGTAATAGACACCCAAAATATGTGAAATATAGATGCCACATTTGAAATTTAAAAGCACTTTTACATGCAAAAACAGCATAAGGATGACTCACTAATGCAATGAAAATAACTTCCTAGTACATGTCATTAAAAATGCCCAAGAAAAAATCCTTGCAAACACTTTCAATTATAAAAGGAAATCAGGGTTTTGTTTCACTCACGTGGAAGTGAAATATGAGATAGAATTCCTAGAGCGGAGCTCCAAAACTTATTTACATTTGAATAATATATTGGATGTGACATGTGTCTAGATTGGTTGCACATTCATACCTTTAAATGTGCCAAGATCTGAATAATAAGATGTGTATGATATAATACTATAAACTTAGGGGAAGGAATAATTTCATAAATCACATCTCATTAAAAATGAGGTGACATAATAAGAGGATGATGTCAGTGGTAGAACAACCCTTCAAATATAAAATATGACATGGGAGTGATGAGTGGTAACCTTCTTTTATATGTGACAAAATAAATATTTATTCTATGTCACCAATAATTGCCATCGATATTTATTTGAATATGTATATAGTTATCAACTAGCTTGTTCTCCTAAGAGTGGGTTAAAGTGTTGATGCTAATAAGGATGAAACCATGAGATCTTAGGATGAATATATGGTAAATGAACATGGTTACCCAACATACCCAAACAATATCAAGTAATAAGAAGACAATACTTGTGGGTTAGTGGGGCATGGAGGAAATAATCAAATAAATCCATGTCGTCCCACATGGATAAAGGTTCAAGAGGACTCTTTATTTCTAGTATTTGGGATGTTGAAGAATAAAATAAGATAGTTACCCTATGATTTTGAAAGGGTGAAAGCCAATGTGAAATCTTAATCATGGAATCCCGAGTGTTCATGTCACCTAGTAAAAAATGGTCAGATCAATCATGGTTGTCCACTAAATAAAGATCAACAGTGATGATTTAAGGTTGTTCACGACTATGTAATCCAAATTAATTTGCATGGTATGAATTAATGGTGACATAACTTGTAGCCCCACAAATGTTAAATTAAAAATTGTGTGAGATATTCTGTCATTCTATATCCATGAAAACAATTGAAGGATCTCTGAACATTGTAGATATGTGTGTACACAGCCAACTAGGGTCTAAACTCTGGTTTAAAGTAAGTTTCTCTCTATCAATTGGTAGAAGCATTTTCTCTATAATTTCCTCTATTTACAAGATTGCAGTGAAAAAATTTAATGATTTCTTGAAATCCCTAGGTGTTTTTTTGTTGTTAATAATGCCTAAGAAGGGCAAGTCTTCCTAAGAAGTGTGAGTCTTCAGTGATTTCTTGAAAGCCCAATTGATTATAAAGGAGAGGGCACTCTTGGTCAAGTGCCTTCATAATATGGAAGATGAGCACTCTTCTGACACTGGAACCCTTTCCCACCTATTGTGAGCCCACTTTATCTATGGCAAATGGGTGCTAGGAGCTCTTCATCCTTTTCTTGAGATATTGCCCGGCTTGACAATAGCCAGCTTTCCGCTCTATTCCCTCCCTCTCCCAGGTTGATTTATGGTCTGATCGGATTACTATCCAACACAAGAGACAACTTTCTCGTACAGAAAAGAAACCCTCAGGTAGTAGAGGTATAGTGAAATGCACATATTTTTGTGTACTTTTCTAGGTTCTTAACAACATTCAAGAGAATACAAAAATCGACACATAGACAAAATATAGAATTGATTCATAACTATCAATTTGGTTCTATACTCTAAAATAAATACCAAGTGTAGAATTAGAACCAAATTTAAGCTAGAGTAGAAAAAATGAGAACATACATGTGTTTGCATAGTCTCCATGCACTATTACATTTGAGGCCTCGACGACATCCCAAGAATGGGGTGGGATTCCACAGAGCAGTGGCTTCTTTCACACGATAAACTCAAAATGAGTTTCACCTGTCTTTTTTTTGTTTATAATCATGAGGGTGTCAAAACAATGATGACACCGCCATTATTACGATGACATCGGGGGCACTTGCAAAAAAAATACAAACAACACATGCAAATGGTAGTGCCGTTGCAAATTGGCGTCGTAATTCGACCCCAAATGTTGTAGTGATTGACTAAAGGAAAACGTAATAGATGAGATTAAGAGGAAAAAATTATCTATAAAAAGGATGATCTTGTATGGGTAATTAGCTGGCAAAACTAAATAGTTGAAGCATTACCGAATATTGCAGAGAAGAAGGAACATAGAGATTTTGAGCAGGAAAATAGAGATTTTTGAAGTGTTGATGCCAGTGGATGATGAAGAATTGAAGTGAAGATAGAAGAGAGAAAAATGATCTGATATGAAAAGATAGTTGCAAATCTACAGGTCAATTTTATTACTATTTCTTATTAGCATTTGTAATAGAGAAATCTCTTAACAGAGTGGACTTAACAGTCTTATTGTAAAATCCTTGAAAAAGGTAAACATTCCAAAGAAAGTTTTAAGCCATCTAACAAGGTCACTTTTAATAAGGTGAAGATCCTAACAAATCTTAGGTAGATCTTTTAACTGAGTCACACCTAACAATGTATTGTAATCTTTAACTGGATTGACTCTTAATCGGGCGTACTTAAAAAAGTATTTATCTTAGTAGGTGAAAATTCTCATAGTGATTTTTCCTAAAAATGAGTTTCCGTGTTAAATACTAGTATTAGATGTTGTGAATAGTTTAATTACTATTTTCGGTAAATAGTGAATTGTGTTATTAATTCACCCCTCTCCATAATCCAACAAGTATAGAGTAAAAGATCTCAAGATGTATAGGAGAGAAATAACTAAGTTGAGTAAGGAAATTTTCTCAACATGACGAAGTAGAATGAAATTGGAGCTCGGCGGGCACACAGAAGGCGTCTCAGACTTGGCATGGTCGGGAGATTCATGTTACATTTGCACTGCCTCTGATGACAAAACCCTATAAATATTCGATGCGCACAAGGGGGAAGAATGCATTAAAACTCTGAAAGGCCACACGAATTACGTTTTCTGTGTTATCTTTAACCCTCAGTCAAATTTATTGGTGTCGGGGTCTTCCGACGAGACCGTCAGGATATGGGACGTCAAGACGGGGAAATGCTTGAAGGTTTTGCCAGCGCACTCTGACCCCGTCACGGCTGTCAATTTTAACCGCCAAGGAGGGTTGATTGTGTCAAGTAGTTATGATGGTCTGTGTAGCATTTGGGACTCTGCGATGGGGCACTGCTTGAAGACGTTGATTGATGAGGATAATCCGCCGGTTTCGTTCGTTAAATTCTCCCCGAATGGCGAGTTCATACTCGCCGGAACTCTCGACGATACACTGGTATGTTTAAATCCTAAACGCTATAAAATTGTATCAATTGAAAATAATGAATTATTATGACTTTATCATAACACAAAGGAGTGATTACACGCCCTCAAGTAGTGCCGGGGGCTTTTGAAGTAAAACCTAGGGAAGGGAAGGGATGTTGCAGTTTTTAGGGTTAACTTTGTGCTCTTCAAGCAATTCAAATGAATTAAAATTTAAAATGTGTTAACTGTTGAAACTTGGTCCACCTCACCAAAAATAGTGCCATAGCAGTATGTTATTTTTAAGGAGTATAAAGTACAAATAAACAAATACTGGACTGTAAATTGTGAAATAATATTTGTTTTGTGCTATCACATGATTTGTTATAGTCTCAATATTGTTTATTCCAAGGAACAATTTTTGTTTGAATACTACCTTGTTATGAAAATCACATATCATAACTTTTATTCATAAAAACAAATCCTATGGGGTCGGGGATGAAGTTTCCCAGTTATGGTCAACCTGGCTTTGTTCAATACAAAACATTATCCTCTAATGCTCTATAATCTTATGGGTATTGTACTCTGCCCAATCATTAGGTGCTTTCCCTAATCTATTTGATGAATTTGATGTTTTTGGCGTCGGTAATACATAACTATTTAAAATGTTTTTTTCCTTTGTTTTTGTTTACTGGATATCTTTGAATATATGCTACATACATAGTATCAAAACTATATCCAAATTAGTTTCTTCAGCATGAGGGTTGCGGCTCAATGGTTGGTACTAATGGCTTAGATATCATTGATCACATTTTGAGTCACTAATTTCTAGATATCATTGGTCACATTTTGAGTCACAGTAATGACTTCCTTGTTGTTTGATGGTTGAAACTAGTGGCCTACATAATCATTAGTAACTTAGAAGTCATAGTAATGAGTCTAACGACTCTTCAACAATTCTGGCATCACCCCAAGCTTGTTATACTAAAAAAAAGCCTTAAATGCCTGTAAATGTTGACAGGGGATCATTCGGTTCTTGACTGGAATCCTCATCACTTCTGACATGGTTTAGTTTGTTTTACATAGAGCTTGGATGGTTTCTTGAAACCAAGTACATTTATTATAAATTTACATTCATTGGATCTCTGATGCATGGTAGCAAAAAACTTTCCCAGTCTGCTGTATTTTAGATCAAATGCCAAATAAAGACCAGGGAGTCAGGAAATAGAACAAAAAAAGATTGTGCAACATGATTTATGGATATTGCTTATTAATAGACGTTGGCACCTTTCAGATTATATTATGTGGTTAGCAAATGCATGGTTTGACTTCAAATTTTTACCTAGAAGTAGAAATGAATTATAAAAACTGCAAAATACAAAGTACATTGTCAACCTACAATTTCAAACATACGAAATAGGGAGTTATCCAATGAGGCACTGCTACATATAGGGGCTGTAGATGCCTTAGTATTGATACATCAATTTTGATTGGACTCTGATTGATCATATATGTCCTTTATGATCTGTAGGCCCTCCTCATAAAAAAAATGGCTCCTTATCATTTACACCCTATTTGGAAAATGGATTGATCTAAGCAAGGTCAATTTATTGGTTGTCCTTGATACCCCTTGATAAAATCACATAGAATGCATAAGTTCATGATATATGCCAAATGAGTATTAGAAATTAGAATTGGAACTCCAAACAATAATGAGAATTAGAACTAGAATTGCAAGTTTCGAAGTTTTTCTAACCTTGTTTTTTCTTGGGTGAACTATTGAGTCAAATGATTACATTTCTTGGAGTGTATGTGTTCAAATATGCTCACAATCAAATGAACTACATGGGTGTCTCAAAAATCTACATTTCCATCAAATGGTTTTTGGTTTCCTTGCCCAAATGATTACATTCTTGGAGTGTATGTGTTCAAATATGCTCACAATCAAATGAACTACATGGGTGTCTCAAAAATCTATATTTCCATCAAATGGTTTTAGTTTCCTTGCCCAAAATTCTACTCTGCATACTAAGTACAAATTTTATCTAGATTCTTTTATGTATAATTTAGTTAAAACATAATAGCAGTAATGTATATATGTACCATGGTAGCAAACATCATTTATAGGAATAAATCAACAACCAAATTATTAAGACTTTTTTTCAAAAAATTGTGATCTAATTGGGAAAAAAATCAGATTGTGCTTATGGTTTGGGGGGAGGGGTGGGCACTTTGCACAATGAACAAAAATTGTGAAAAAGTAAGGGTTAGAGTTTTTTGTAAAACAAATAATTTTTTTTGATTGGTGATATGGTTATGTTTTTATTAAAAAATAAACTGGGTTTTTGTCTTGCCCAAACCAGGGGCAGTTACAAAAGGAGAACCATCTCTCCCAAGAAGACAATACAACCAATCAAATACCTGTGAACAAGTCTAGGAATTAAGTTTTACAAATTGCTCCACCTTTCGAATGTGAGTGTAAATTCATATCAAAGCCACCCCCGTTCTTTGTCTTCTTATCTCTTTTCCTTTAACTACTTGCCATCCCTCTTCCAGCCTACCAAACTCCTTATGTGGCTCCAAGAGCTCATCAATGGAAGACACTTCTTCCCTTTCCTGATTACCAAGACTACCACCAGCAGTGGAACATTCCTTCCCCAAGTTTTCCTGTCCGCTTACATTTTAATCAGAGCCCATTCTCAAGCCCTCAATCAGTACAGTGGACTCTACCTCATTTACTTTCTTCTTTTCTTTTCGTTTCTGGCTGCCTTCCATTGGGACTTCTGCAAGATTTTGCCCCAGCACTAACCTTTGAAACCTCACTACTCATATCCTATTAACACATCTCTACTTCACACCCCTTGCCAACCTCAAATTTTCTTGCATTATCTGAGTTTTTCGCCTTATTGGCAGCCACATCAACATCTTTAGAGGTCCTCTCTGATTCACAATCCTCGTTCTTCTCCACCAAATAGAATTTGAGGGATGTATCCTTCCACCATGTCACCTATTTAATCACTCTCTTCTTTGAACAGTTTGTCTCCACATGCCTCGTTTGGAAACATGGTCTGCATCTGAAAGGGATACCTTCATAGTCCACTGGTTGAATCCACTCACCACTACCTAGTTTAAGTGACACTTCCGCTGGGGGAGCCTTCATAACATCCACCTCAACCAAAATGCGAGCAAAAGTAGAGTGATAAATGTTTTGAGAACCCACATCCACACTCATAAATTTACCCAAGGAGTTCCCAATAGCTTCAAGACATGAATCAAAGTAGAACTGTGGCAGAAGGTTTAGAAGTCTTACCCATAGGGGGATTGTATTGAAGGATTTGGTAGCTGGATTGAAGGTCGGATACCACAGTCTTAGCAACAACATATATTTGTTCTTCTAGCTCCAAATGGATTCACAAAATGTTTTCCAACTGTGTAGCTCTCCAAGAGAAGGCTAGAATCCCTTAAGTCTTCCAATCAGACCCATTTCCAAGAAATATTTTGTATTTTCTACTACTTCCTCCTCAACTTCTGCATCTAGACAGACTGAAACTTTCTCTGCAAGAGACTCAAAACATATTGTGTTTATTGCATTCCCGTTAGTCACCTTAACTGCTTCGTGTACGTCCCTCGAACTGAACTATCATTCTTCTTCTCTTCTCTGGTTGACTGATATTCAAACCCACAACTACCTTTGGCACCCTTCCAGGCTTTGTTGATTTTTATACCAGAATTAAGATAAACAACAAAACAACAAAAAATGTTGAAAACAAAGACACAAAAATACCTTGGGAAAACCCTCCAACCCGAGGGAGAAAAACCTAGCACAAAATATCACTTTATTAATAATAAATCGTCAGAAGAATGATAACTAATTGTTCAAAAACTATAACAAACTGAAACAATAATAACATGCTCCTGTGAAAAATGTATATCTAGAGACAATAAAATATACTTCTATAACATAAACATTTAGCATAGAAACTCGAACCAGCAAAACTGAATGTCATTTTCTGATTGACGTATATATTTGACTAGGCAAAGAAGAAACAGACTCTTCATTGTCCAGACAATGAAGAGTCTGCTGTGACCTTTAAAGTGCCTGCCATTACAACTGAAGTGTCTGCTGATACAAATAAGATTGTCTACCATTACAAATAGGATTCCAAAACACTTGAAGTGTCTGCAATGACCAAGATAATGACTCTTCATTGACTTCAAGTGTCTGTCGATACCAAGATAGTCGCTTGACAATAAGCTTGAAACATCTGGGCATGACATTATAAAGAGAGACAGTATTTCTGCTGCTATGTTGTTGATTATTTCTGCAGTTTTGTAAACAACAAAAGATAACTCCTGCACATACGTAACATCAACACTTTTTCTTAGCTAGGGAGGTATCTTTCCAAATATCCATGTCATGGAGTCTCTCAACATGACACCCACAATGGCTACACCCTTTTGTGAAAAGGAGTTTATCACAGAATCTCTCAATGTGATAACGTCATGGAGTCACTCAACATGACGTCCACCATGGCTACTCCCATGTGTGGAAAAAAGCATATACACAAGTGCTTGTTACGGAATCACTCAATGTGATGTTGTCATGGAGTCTGTCAATATGACATCTGCCATGGCTAATCCCATGAGTGGAAAGAGCAACATCTCTCAAGGGATTTCACCTCATATTTCTCCGTCTCAGAGAAATATGCATTTTAGCACAGCAACATCTCTCAAGGACTTTCACTTCATATTTCTCCATCTTAGAGAAATATGCATTTTAGCACATAGTAAGGATCATTGATGTTGAGACTGCCTCTTAGCAAGAGCAACATTCTCCATAACCCCAAGCTTGTCTTGAAAATGTGCAAATTTCACCTGAGAGAGAGGCTTAGTGAGAATGTCAGTTATTTGTTCATCAGTGCAAATATACTTGAGTTAAATTGCTTTTCTCAGCATCATATCTCTGATGTAATGATATTTGATCTCTACATGTGTTGTTCTCTCATGAAACATTGGATTGACAAAAAGCTTCACACAACTTTGATTATCACAATGAATCATAGTTGGCTCCATTGTTTGATCAAACAAACTTGTAAGGAGCTTTCGAAGCCACACTGCTTCTCGAGTTGCTACACATGCTAAAATGTATTAAGCTTCTCTAGTGCTTAGGGTAACACATGATTGTTTCCTACTGCACCAAGAAATCATGGCAGGCCTTAAGCCAAAGCAAAATCTAGAGGTACTCTGCCTGTCGGTTACACTCCCGACCTAGTGGGAATCATAGTAGCCTTGTAATTTTAGATCTCCATCGGAAGTATATTTCAAGCCATACCTCATTGTGCCATGCAAGTATCTAGATGAATTTGTCTTGGCTCACACATGAACTGACTGAGTGTGCTCACTGTATAACAAATATTTGGTCTAGTATTCACTAGATACATCAAAGAACCAATCAACTTTTTGTACATGGTGGGATTTATCAAATCTGAACTAGTTGCAACAACACTCAACTTCTTCAAATTTGTCTCCATGGGAGTAGACATGGACTTGCGATCCATCCTCCCACAAATCTCTTCAAGATATCTATGGTGCATTTCCCTTGACTAAGAATAATCTCATTAGGTCTTTGCCATACTTCCAATGCTTGAAAGTAATGCATAAGACCGAGATCCTTCATCTCAAACTCAGTGGCTAAATCTTTCTTGCAATTGGCAATGAGACTATCTTCTCCAGTAAGAAGTAAATCATCAACATAAAAAACCAATATTAAGATCTTACCATTAACTATTTTGAAGTAAAGATTTGAATTTGTATCATTCTTGGAGAATCCGAAGCTCATCAAGTATTGATCAATCCTTTCGTACTATGCACGAGGTGCTTACTTAAGGCCGTAGAACTCCTTCAATTTGCATACATGAGACTCCTTCCCATGTATCACTAAACCATCTGACTGTTCAATGAACACTTCTTCTTCAATTACAATGGGAGCAAACGTCTCCTCATAATCTATTCCTTCCTTTTGAGAGAAACCTCTTGCTACAAATCTTACTTTGTACTTCTCAATACTTCCATCAGCTGCATACTTGATCTTGAAAAGCCATTTGGAAGACAACTGATTTTTCTTTAGGCCTTGTTACAACACCCCAAACATCATTTTTGATGATAAGACTGATATTCTTCTAACATAGCATCTCTCTACACTTGCTGATTGGATGCTTCCTCAAAGCTAGAAGGCTCAAAGTCAATGATATGACTCATTAATGCCACATTTTGAAAATTGTTGCAGTCTTGCTTTCTCTAAAAGTGCCACGAGGGACTGCAAATTTTTCTATCTCTTAAATAGTTTGTTTCTAAGTCACAAGGTTCAAATTCAAATTTGAGTTCGGCAGCCATAAAATTTGAATGAAGTTTGGCAAGGGTAAAAATTTGGAAAAAAAATTCAAATTAAATTCGCCTCATATAATTATATTTATTTTTTATTATAAGTAAAATATCCAATAAATTATCAAAATAGTTTAACAATATATAACTAATTAAATATAAAATTTTAATTTTTTAACTATATCAACTTTTTTAGATAATTAGATATTTAGTTTATAAATTTTATACAATATAATAATAAATTAAATTATAAAATATAAATAAAGAACATAAACAATACATTAAAAAATATTTAATAAAATATATTAATAAATAAAAACTATAAAGTATAAATAGAAAAATATAACTAAAGTATAAGTAAAAACTATATTATAAACTATATTTTACAAATTATATCGAAAGATTTTAAAAAACCTAAAAACCAAATAAAACATAATTGAACGGGAGAAAACAAATTAAAGTCCAGGCCTTCGTAGAACAATATGGCAGCGGCAGCAAGGGAAGGGTCCCCTCTAGTCTTCGCTGGATGGAGTAGAGTCACCAGCCTCAATTTGCCTTTGCTAAGAGACTCAACAATACGCCTTAGCTCAGCTGCCCAGTTTCACCTAATGTTTTTTTTTGCAAACCCAAAATACATTTTGCAGACTGAGTTGCTAGTGTGCATTTGCAGGCCTGTGAGCTACGTTTTATAAGAAATGAATATGTCGAAAAACACTTAAAAAACTATCCAAAACCCTAACAAAGCACTCGTAAATTTTTTATTTTAAAGAAAAAAAGGTGACATGTTATTCTATACGTATAATATGCCGAACTTCAACGAATTTGAAACAAATATTTGACATTCGGCAAAATTTGAATTTCATAGATGAAATTCGCCGAATGTTGTGACTTAGGTTTGTTTAGCCTATAGAGGTCTCTTTTTACCTATAGAAATATTACTTGGCCCATCAGTTGGTTCTATGGGTTCAGCTTGATCAAAAGTCTCTTTTGGTTCAGTAGACTCTCTCTGAATCTTAGGAGAATGATCAGGATAAATGTCCACGTCTTGAGGTGTCTCATGTTCTTTGCTGTCTATCTCCATGGAGGACCCTTTTGATCTTTTGAAGGCTACTTCCTCTTCAAAATATACATCCATGCTGATCTCAATTTGTTTTTGCCTTGAAATGTAGATCCTATAGGCCTTTGAAGACTCACAGTAACCCACAAATATTCCTTTCTTGCCTGATGGTTCTAGTTTAGATCTTTTATCTTTAGGCACATGAATATAAACAAGACAACCAAAAATTCTTAAGTGACTAACCTTAGGTTTGACAACTGTGAAAGCCTCTTTAGGAGTCATATTTTCCAATATTTGATGAGGGCTTCGGTTCTGAATATACACAGTAGTTCTGGAAGCTTCCGCCCAAAGAAAAGTCTGTAGATTTTGATCATGAATCATAGCTTTGGCTGTCTTAACTATCGATCTATTTTTCCTTTCTGCAACTCCATTTTGTTGAGGGTTGTAGGGGACACAAAACTCCCTCTTGATCTGTGTCTCAATGCAGAAATTTTGAAAGCCTCCAGAAGTGTATTCTCCTCCATTATTGAATCTCAAATCCTTGATCCTTTTTCTAGACAAATTTTCAACCTGAGCTTTGAATTCTTTGAATCTATTCAGTACTTCTTCAGACTTTTTAGATTTCAAGAAATAAATCCAAGTCTTTCGAGAATAGTCATCAATGAAAATCACATAATACCAAAATCCACTCAAAGATGCCATAGACATTGGTCCACATAAATCAGAATGAATAAGATCTAAATTTCCTTTTGATCTCCTTTCATTGCTTAGAAAAGAACCTTTAACATTCTTACCCAGTGCATATCCTTTGCAAATGCCACCACCTCTTGATTGAGTTTTGGTAATCTAGTAACCATCTTCTCCATGGATGGAAGAGCTTTGAAGTGTAAGTGAGCAAGTCTTCTATGCTATAACTCACTTGAACTGATGGAGTCATGCACTAATGCTTTAATTGGACGAATAGAAAATTTGTGTAGACTCTTTTGATGAACACCAATCACACGATCAAATTTGATGCTAGGGTTCTTTGGCCAAGCCAAAACTTTTCCTTCAGAAAGTTCAACTTGATATCCTTTGTCCTCCAATGCTGAAATTGAGACCAGGTTTCTTTTGATTCCTGGAACAAACAAGACATCACTCAAATGAAGAGGGATGCCAAAATTTAGATGAAGAGAAGTGGCCCCAACACCTTTCACTGAATAACATGCATCATCTCCGATTATCACTTGTCAATTGGTTTCTTTTTCTACCAAGTCATAAAGATGCTCTCGATATCCAGTAATGTGACGTGAAGCACCACTATAGTGTTGCTGTCATTTGGAACATTGCTTGAAAGAGCTGAGATGAATAGAAATCCCCTGTAGTTATCATTGGAACATTGCTTGAAAGAGCTGAGATGAGTAGAAATCCCCTCTAGTTATGACTGGATTCCCTTTTAGGTGACACCTCATCAACATTTGCAGCAATAGGATGATGTTTAGTTCTTTTTACACAATCTCGAGCATAGTGACCATGCTTGTCACATCTAAAACATTGAATGTGAGAGAAGTCCTTTTTCTTCTTTGGTTTAGGAGCTGAATCTAAATTTCTATCTCCACTCCTCATGAAATTGCCTTTTCTCCCTGTACTTCCTTTTCTTCTGAATGTTTGAGCAGCAAGAACATAATTTTCTTCATTATGAGAGCTTCGTCCATTTCCTCTTGCTGCCAACTTGGATTCTTCTTGAATGCAATCAACTTTAAGACGATTAAACTTGAGAATTTTAGATCTTCCACAAATGCCTTGGATAAAGGACTCCCATGATTGAGGAAGACCATTCATTGCCAACATAACTAGGTCTCTATCTTCAACTATATCTCCAATGGCATATAGCTGATCTTTTAACTGGGTAATCTTCATGAAGGATATGACTGACTCTCCTTTAGCCATTTTTTATATGATGGAGCTATTGTCTTAAGGCAAGAGCAATGCTGGTATTGTTGTTCTCATACAAATCTTGAAAAGTCTTGAACATGACTCCTGCTGACTTCATCCTGGATATTATTGGCACAAGATGATCCTTTACAAAATCCATCCAAAAATTCCTAGCCTCAATGTCATTCTTCTTCCATTGAATTTTCTCAGCCTCATTGGATGGCTCAGGGACATCATTCTCCATGAAAGATCATTTTCTTCCAGTGTGATAAGAACTCTGAATTTCCAAGAGGAAAACTTATTCAAATGAGAAGAAAATAAGAAGACTTTATTGCTTGAGTGAATTTGATCTTGGTTTTGCTTAAACCCGCTTTGATATTGTGGTAAAATAATGAATGTGTTATTAAAAAATTGTCATGAATGGTCTATATATACAAGATACAAGAGAATGTTTGTATAACGAACAATAGAGAGGAAATAGAAACATTCTTGTAGAGTGAAAGAGAAGGTTTCCATAACGAACAAAAGGAGTTTATGGAAACATTACAGACAGAGTGACCATTAGAAATAGACGAAAGAGAGAGATAAAATTAGAAACTATCTATTATTGTAATACCCTCCCTTAATTGTCAATCTATCTTAAAAAAAAAAGAAATTTGCATGTCAGAAAGCGTAAAAGTCAGCCTCAGGATGATTAGAGAGGTCTTCATGTTCTCCAATGTTGGCCTGTGGTTGGGTCCCACCTTGCTTCCACTGATCATAAGCAATGCGAGCCCTACAGTCTTGAAGCATATGACCAAATTTGTGGTAGTAGTTGCATTGAATGTTCTTCTTCTTGGAGCTATCTTGAGACGGAGCTGATGAATGAGATGGGCCTTTGTCCTTGTGAAAGGATTGGGTTGAAAATGCTTGTTTAGAGGAGGACGAAGGAGCACTGCTACCAAACTGTTGTTTCCAACAATCCTGCTACAGAAGGTTGGTGCACAGATCTGAGAACTTCAGGTCAACATTAGTTGTAGTAATGTTGAGCATCTCAATAAAGTGCTCATAGGATGGTGGTAGGCTTTTTAGAGTAATGACCACTATGTCCTCTTCCTCCATTGTACGACCAATGGCTTCAAGCTGATCCTTGATGTCCTTAATCTTTAGAAGATGTTCTTGTAAGGACATATTCTCATCCATAATAATGGAGAATAGCTGATTCTTCAGAAAGAAGGCTCGTTTATCTAATGTCTCATGGAGATCCTTCAATATTGTCTAGATCTCTACAACTGTCTTGCTAGACAGGATTTGAGGCAACTGATCATCAGTAACTAAAAGCTTAATGAGCATAACCGCTTCATGATTATGTTCATCAAACTTGTCTTTAGTCACATCGGCTGTGGTTGGACGAGTCTTAGTACCCTAAACAAGGGCCTCAAGGTGATGGTACTTGAAAATCGTCAACATGGGTTGCATTTAGGTGTTGTTGTTCATTCGGTTGAAACATTGACTGCCTTCCAGCATAAGACTGGTGAGAGATGCCGTAGCACGTTTTTCAAAGAAAAAACTTGAAAAATTAGAAAAGGGCACAAACTTCAAGGCAGATTAACGGAAGACCCAAAAAATTTGGAGAGATACCTAGTGAAGAATTCAAAAAACGCAAATAGAATCTATTGTCAGATTTTGAATCTGCTGGCTCGAAAATTGAGACACAAAAAATGGTGCACCCCAAAAAAAGCGAGATTGACCCAGTTGAGATCTCAAAAAACCCACCAAGAATTTGCAATTAGAATTTTGAGACGACACAGAAAAAGAGAGTTCCGAAAGAAACCCTAGCCGTCTAGAATAACTGTTGATGTTTTGTAGCTTTAGTCAGATAAACATTATGATTCAATATTAGTGAATATATATATATATATATATATATATATATATATTTAAGTATATATGAGATGTATATATATATTATTATTATTATGTAAATATTAGAAAAATTAATACAATAATCAATATATATATATATATATATAATCATAATTTTCATTATATTAATTACATATTAATGAATAGACATGTCTCATGAAGAGACATGTCTCTTCTTGGCTCATTCTCAATATAAATGCAAGAGATTGTTGCATTTGGAAAACACATACAATGGGATAGTGCTATTACATTTGCAATGATCCTAAAACGTTAACATGGTATCAGAGCCAAGTTGCAAATGTAAGAGAGTAGTTTATTAATGGTGAATGTGTGACTGTCTCAGAAAATTCAGTCTCAGTACGAGGACCATATCTCCGAAATGCACCGTTGGATTTTTCTAAATTTTTGATATGTTAGCGAAAACCAAATTTAGAAGAGACTCACCGAAGCGATTGGAAAGAACAGGTCTGGTTCAAAAGTTACAACCGAATGTGTACGGGTCTATGCAAAAAAAAATCTGTAAAAGAGAGTGGTTCCTTCTTTAAAAGCCTAACTGCTTGAAGGGAGATCTATTAAGATTGAAGGTTGTGATAGTGTATAGAACCTTTGGATAGTCAAGATAGGTCATGTGAATAATTATGGTAATGTTTGAGAATGATGATGTCATTCTGTGAATTAGCATGATATTTTCTATATGGGCTCACCTTACAAAATGAAATACTTGAAATTTATAAAAGATAAGTATTCCATGTTTTATTAATGCACATAATTTTATTGAGTTTTTAATTCATGCTATACTATTGGTTATTAAAATCTTGTATGATTCTATCATTGGTATTTCTATTCGAGATAGTTTAGTGAGCTATTTGTAATCTCTCTTTGACATTCCTTCAGGACAGAAGCACAAGATAATTGCATTCAAGGGAGAAAGAACTTGATGCTTGAAAATGAATTGATGATTGAGACTAGATACAAAGGGAGTTTGACATTTCAAAAGAGGTCAAGAAGTTGATAAACTTGAGCTTCAGAGGGAGCATATGGTTCATTCAACGTGTGACAATCTTGATTGAGAGGGAGTTCACTATTGAAGGTGAAACACTTCTGAGGTAAACTTTATATAATTGATTATTATACTAATGAATCATGAATGTTTTAATGGACCTAACCCCTGTGTAAATCATGAGGAAGTGACGACTTCCAAATGATTATCACTTGTATTTGCAAAAGTTATTGGAAGGTGACGATCTTACAATAACTTGATCTTCTATTGTGATAGACATCTTGTGATGGCTGAAATAGATCATAATAGATGATGTGAATGTTCCTATGGTAAGTGCACATTACCTATGGACATCTGTTGAGTACTTGGTGGACATCATGTGACTTGATGTCAGTAAGCCATTACTCTGAGCACTTGGTGAATATCATGTGACTTGATATTCTGTAGGCCAATGCTCTTGATATCACGAGATGATATTTTTGAAATTTTGTTGAGTACTTGGTGGACATCATGTGACTTGATGTTGGTAGGCCATTACTTTGAGCACTTGGTGAATATCATGTGACTTGATATTTTGCAGGCCAATGCTCCTGATATCATGAGATGATATCTTTATAATTTTGTTGAGTACTTGGTGGACATCATGTGACTTGATGTTGGTAGGCCATTACTCTGAGTACTTGGTGAATATCACGCGACTTGATATTCTGCAGGCCAATGCTCTTGATATCATGAGATGATATCTTTGTAAACTTTTGAGTACTTGGTGGACATCATGTGACTTGATGTTGGTAGGCCATTACTTTGAGTAATTGGAGAATATCTTGCAACTTGATATTCTGTGACATATACTCCCAATCATGAGATGATATTTATAAACCTATGAGTTATGGTGAATATCATGAGACTTGATATTCCTAGTCAGTACATATCTCTGACATCACAGTAATGTGATATCAAAATAAAATTTCACATTTAACGTTGTGTTTCTCTTTTAGATTGATGGATTTTATCTTCCCTAGCTAAGAGTGAGTGTTGATGTTTTGTAGCTTTAGTCAGATAAACATTATGATTCAATATTAGTGAAGACATATATATATATATATATATATATATATATATATATATATATATATATATATTTAAGTATATATGAGATGTATATATATATTATTATTATTATGTAAATATTAGAAAAATTAATAAAATAATCGATATCTATATCTATATATATATATATATATATATATATATATATAATCATAATTTTCATTATATTAATTACATATTAATAAATAGACATGTCTCATGAAGAGACATGTCTCTTCTTGGCTCATTCTCAATATAGATGCAAGAGATTGTTGCATTTGGAAAACACATACAATGAGATAGTGCTATTACATTTGCAATGATCCTAAAACCTTAACAATAACTTTGAAAAAATTGCAGATTGCTTGTAAAAATGGCGGATTTGTAGAAAAGGTTGTAGAAGAGGACCATAAAGAGGGTCATTTTTGAAAGAACAAGCCTAAAAAATGACCGTCGGAAGGAGGAACGACCAAAAAATGGTTGAAAATGCAGAAGAAGGAAGCCCGCGTGAGTGGCTGATAAAAAAAATGCGGGATTGAGACTTGCAAAGATGCCCATGAATTTGTTGTAAACCCTTGACGGGTTTAAATCGGACTACAAATATTCAAAGATTTTTTTTTTGAATTTTTCCTTCAGTAAAAAACCACCCGAAAACCTAGACAGGCGAGTGAGGAAAAAAAATGCAAATTTTGAACACACCCGGGGCAAAAAACTTCGAAAATCTTGAACTAATAATCTCAATAAAGAAATTAAAATTTTTCGAAGAGGCCAAGAATTTGCTCTGATACCATATTGTGGTAAATTAATGAATGTGTTATTAAACAATGATCATGAATGATCTATATATACAAGATACAAGAGAATGTTTCTATAACGAACAAGAGAGGAAATAAAAACATTCTTGTAGAGTGAAAGAGAAAGTTCCCATAACGAACAAAAGGAGTTTATGGAAGCATTACTAAAAGAGTGACCATTAGAAATAGACAAAAGAGACATATAAAATTAGAAACTATCTATTATGGTAATATTTGATACCATGTTGATTTTTATACCAGAATTAAGATAAACAACAAAACAACAAAAAATGATGAACAAAAAGACACAAAAATATCGTGGGAAAACCCTCCAACCTGAGGGAGAAAAACCCAACACAAAATATCACTTTATTAATAATGAATTGTTAGAAGGCTGATAACCAATTGTTCAAAAACTATAACAAACTGAAACAATGATAACATGCTCTTGTGAAAAATGTATATCTGCAGACAATAAAATATACTCCTATAACATAAACATTTAGCATAGAAACTCGAACCAGCAAAACTGAATGCCGTTTTCTGATTGACGTATATATTTGACTAGGCAAAGAAGAGACTGACTCTTCATTATCAGACTCTTCATTGTCTAGACAATAAAGAGTCTGCCGTGACCTTTGAAGTGCTTGCTGTTACCACTAAAGTGTTTGCCAATACAAATAGGATTGTCTGTCGTTACAAATAGGATTCCAAAACAAGATAATGACTCCTGCAGCGACCAAGATAATGACTCTTCATTGACTTCAAATGTTTACCGATTCCAGGATAAACGCTTGACGTTAAACTTGAAACATCTGGGCATGACATTGTAAAGAGAGACAATATTCCTGCTGCTACGATGTTTATTTCTGTAGTTCTGTAAGCAACAAAAGATAACTCCTGTAGCTACATGACATCAACAGGCTTAAAGGGGGACGACTTCATGCCATTGGAGTTCCCATGGAAACCTAACTTAGCAGCCAGGGTTGAGGAGTAGGCACCCAACTCAAAACCCTTGAAATCCGCTAGACTCATTCTACTTTTTAAGCTTTCTTCTGAATGCTTCCTGCCCTGATATAGTCATCTGCACACTCCTGTGTACAAAGTAGGGGCACCGCTCGTTCAACACACCCATGTTTGCCACCATTTAGGCCGTGGGCAATACTGTAGTCAACAGGAAAGGAATTAGCTCTGCACTCCACTAACATTGGGGGGTCTTGAAAGGTAAGAGCAACCAAGAGCTGCATTCATGTTGCCAAAAACACATCCACCACCATGAATAGAAACCTCGCCTCTCGTGAGAGCTCCATTATGTACAATAGTTCAAAAGTGGTCTTGCATACAATTCAAATGCTAGAGAGAAACCCCATTGCCTACATGGATTAAGGCAACTTTGGATAGTTGCCTGCCATTCCTCTAAACAAGGTAACATTCTCTTGACACATTTGAGTGTTTTGAAATTGATCATTATAGAACAATGTTGGATTGAGATGTTTATGGTATCCATAAATATGGATGGAGAAACACATTTGCTGTGATGTCCCCTTCCTAATTTGCCCTAGAATCACAATTGTAATAAATTAGGGTTAGGGTTACTTCTTACCAAGTAAATATTCCTTTAAATATTGTGATCCCTGCAATCATAACATAAACATGTAAAAACATATATGTTATGTCTATACATCTATTCAATGATTAGGGCTAGATTGCATCATAATCATATACTATCAATAACATTATATAAGCATATTAAAGATTGGAGGAAGAAACATGATACCAGAGCCCTCCTCTTTGCTTGCTTAGTGGTTTGCTTTTACCTACTTTCCCTATCAATGTCTCATCCTCGCAAAGACACATGCCCCTTGCGGACTTGGGCTGAAGCTGTAAGGGGGTTTCTCGGTCCTATGTAAGTGCCCTATTGGCCTCCCCACATGATGCAAGTGCCCATTTGGCCTGCTTACGTGATGTAAGTGCCCCCTTGGCCTCACTACACGATTAAGTGCCCACTTGGCCTCCTTATATGTTGTAAGTGCTCTCTTGGCCTCCTTATATGGCGTAAGTGCTCTCTTGGCCTCTTTACACGACGTAGTTGTCTTCTTGGCCTCCTTACATGGTGTAGGTGCTCTTACTCCTTTGGGCACCTATGCTGACTTGATTCTATATTTATTGATAATTGTATTTGCAGATGAAATGGACTACTGAGTATGTTCCATGATTGGACCCTGATCTGAAGATAACTCTCTGATGTATTTGTTGATAGACTTCGAAGGGTCAATCTTAGATCATTCACTTGTATTGAATGTTTGATCTTCTTTGACTGACCTTCATTATTACTTGCTGATTTTACTTTTATCTTCCTTTATATAATTTTTTTTGCTGATTGCTTGTGTTCAATTATCCTTGCTGAATATGTTTTTTCTTCTGCCATTCATCCCTTGAATGGTTGGAATGTTTTCTCCTTTATTGCTTTATTGGTGAAAGTGTCACCATCTTTTATAAGAGTTGAATCACCACTTTTCATTGTTGCCTTTGAGAATATTATATTTATTCCACCAAATTGATCTCCCTTGAACGTCCTCCTCAAATGAAACCTTCTACCCTTTATATCTTCCAATGTGGGGTAGAGTCACACCTCTTCATCATGTTTGCCCTTTGCAATGGTAACAATCTTTCACAATCACTACTCTTCGAAAGAGTCACAACCCTTCATCATTTTTGCCCTTTGAAAGAGTCACAACCCTTCTTAATTGTCTCTCTTTGAAAGAGTCACAACGCTTCATAATTACAACCCTTTCGAAGGGTCATGACCCTTCATGATTACAACCTTTCAAAAGAGTTACAATCCTTCATAATTGCAACCCTTTTGAAGAGTCACAACCCTTCATAATTACAACCCTTCGAAAGAGTTAGATCCCTTCATCATTGCTGCCCTTTGAAAGAGTCCTTTCCTTAGCTTCTTCCGATTCCATTCTTCTTCTATTAATCCTTCTGTAATTCCTTTGCTCTCTTCTTTTTTCCTTCCTCCATATCTCCTTTCAAATGAAATCTCCTCCCTTCTATATCTTATGTTGAGGGAGTCACAACTTTTCATCCCATATCTCTTAACCTTTCATTAAACTTAATTTTGTAATTATATTATATTATATTATATAGTTTTATATTGTTATTTTAGATATTATTATTATTTATTGCTAAATTAGGAAGGGAATATCACATTTACTAATCCCCATCTTTCATTTAAGTTCTCCAATATTGGCATGCACTTGTTTCTATTGTTTTCCATCTTGCTCTTGATATCCTCCTTGGTCTGGCCTATTGCATCATAACCATCATAAAAATAGTCCATGTGGGATTCTTCCCCATCAACTAGTCTCAAAACTCTTACTAAAGATTGGAAATTCAATTTATTGTGCCTTTCCTCAAAAAAATTCAGAAAAAATAGTTTGCCATCGTCTACCATGGTTTTGCCCTCCAAGTGAGCAGCAAACTTAGACTCATCCTACTTTTCTGAAATGAACATATGTTTCAAAAACATCTTTTTGTGAATAAACAGTTTGCAATGTAAGGAAGTGGATAGTGAGTCTTGTTTCCTTTGGCTAAACAAATCCCTTGCCCTTTGTGAAGGTGGGCACTATAATCAACAGTCCTTGTGATTGTAAATAAATTTGGTGATGTAGTGGGTCTTCTCCATTATAGATTGCCAGTGGAAGTTTGTAAATCTTTTCTAGGTTGAATCAAGTCAATGTTTTGCCCATGGGCTCTAAAACATAGTGGGATGCTTCTCTATCAGAAGTTTCCTAACAACAACCCAAGCAACAACATTATCAGATTACCTCTAATAGATCAGAGTACAAATTGTGGCTCTACTTCAATGATCAACTCATCAAATAAAGTGAAAATTGTGTGCATTAATTTCACTCTAATTGACACTTTCACAGGATTTGAGTAATGCCCTGCCAAGCTCATATGCCACAAGGAAGTTGATAGGAGTGTGATTCTCGTCATTTGTCCATTGATTTGACATAATTGTGCAACATAGCTTCACTTGCTTTTATGATGTTTGGAAAGGACATTGTTCTCATCCTATATTGCAACCCTCAACATGTCACTTTTTAATGTCGCATAAGAGGGGGCTTTGAACCCAGGAACCACAATTGCAATGGTGTCTACCACATGTTGCCAATATGGAGACTTGATAAGTAGGAGATATTTTCCACAACTAGTCAAATTGTGATATTGCTATCAGGATTGAACTGTGTAGTTTTTTGAATCAAACTCATTGACCCATGTTTCATGAGTAGTGGTTCACACGAACCTCTGTGAGCATCACCTAGATCCAATGAGCGCTAAGTGTTCCATTCATTCTCATGAGAGATGGGTTTGTGTGAACCACTACTCATGAAACATGGGTCAATGAGTTTGATTCAAAAAACTACACAGTTGAATCCCAATAGCAATATCACAATATGGAGACTTGACAACATTGAACAGTAGGTTGGAGTTATACCCAAAATTACCAATGACCACGGCTTGCTCACGAGAAATCTTTACCCTGTACTCTCTAAGGTTGGTAGTGCTCTTATAGTACAAGGTGTAAAGAAGCATTAATGTTTACACCTGTTGTGTTAAGTCATTGTGAAGTACAAGGTGTAGAAGAGTCTGAATTGGCTGCTATGGTGGCTCAATTTTAGAAAACATTGACCCAACTATTGACCTTGCCTTCTTTTGTCTTTGGAGATTGTATTATTTAATGTCAATCCACATTGTTTAAACCATTGTCAACTCCCATTTTAGAGGTTAGATTTAGCTAGTCCTCTTATTATATTAGCAATTTGAAATTATTTGATATTATAAAGAGTTTCAATTTTTAAAAATCAATATTTTGAAAAAATAATTCTAATCTAAGAATTAAATATTTAAACCCTAAACCCTAGGGGTGGTTATTTGGCTTTTTAATGTAATGAACCCTAATGCCTGCTGAGTGTTTAAAGTGTTTTGAACATAGATATTGCATAGCTTTTCCAAGTGCATTTGGTTTTTTTCATAGTTATTAAGAGAGAAGGGTACTTGGAGACTCCGGAGACCGGTATGGCTAATTTTAAAAAAAGGAGACATGAGTACTTGGATGCCACTTTTTAAAATATAATTTAATAATTTCCAGAAAATATCATGATGTAGAACTTTGAAAACAAGAATAGTAAATCAGTCATGCAAGAACAGTAAATAGTAAAGGCGATTTCTCTTTAGATTATTACAATGACAGGAAATTAGTTATACAATTGATTATTTCCCTCTTAGAAAGTCTACGCTGTCAGTAGATCCAATCAATATAATTTGGCATGAATTATTGTATCATCCAAAATATTAGCATGAAACATCATGCAAGCTTATTTTATTTATTTGCCTTCCTTTTTTAACCTTATAATGTGTTTAGCTCTAAGTTTTCTAGCTCTAAGAGAACCTTGAGCATCTGAAAGTTTCCGGTGACATCTTCGTTATTGGAGATGTGTCTGTGTCTCTGAGACATTTTCTCAGGGGGTGGGAGTCAGGTCTCTGGGTAACCTTAGTTTCTTTATTACAATTTTTTTCTTGAACTTTTTTAATCATAGTTGCATAAAAATCTTAAAAAATAAAAAGAAAAATAAAACCATGCACTCCAAAATTTTCAGTTGCACAGAAGATCTTTCACAAATTTTTGAAAGAGTTAGTAAAGATTGAGCCATATTTTTTTAATCTAAATAGAATTCATTTTTCAATTTTAATTGCTCTAGATCTAGAATTATATCAAAGAGTTTTATATGCTTTGGAATGTTTGCTTTAAAAGGTCTGTAAGTCCTTTTTTAACAGAAATTTATTTCACATTATAATTGAACCAATTGTATTGTATCACAATTCAATGGGTATCTCTGGGCCACTGCTCAAAAGAAGAAAGCAATCTCTGTGGTCTCTACACAAGCCAAGCCTCTTCACCAGTGAATCAGGACCAAGTAGGCTTAAATGCACCTCCCAAAATTCATTTTTCTTGAAAGCGTATAATCTCTAGCTAAATTTCTAGTACAACACTACTTTATGCTAATCTTCAGAAAATAGAAACTTACAGAAAGAACAACAAATTTGGGGCAAAAAAGTACATTGCAATATCCTTAGACAGAAGATCTAGTCTCTTCACCAGTGAAATGACTAAGTAGGCCCAAATCTGTAAATGCAGGATCTCTGATAGAGATATAAACTATTATTGCAGGCTGTGTAGATTCAGATTTACTTCCCAATATAACAGTTTGAATGTCCTTGTTTTGCTCGAGAGAGAGCGATCGCTGGGACTGTATATGCCTTGTGATTGATATCAGTCCTCCACGATTTCTCTATGTTATATATGCAGAGAGTTATGTCCCCGTAGAGACATGACTCTACATGGCCAAAGGCCACACAGGGTCATATCCCTATGTGGGCATAACTGATAACTGATCGGTGCATAACAAATACGATTAGTTTGTTTTCAATCGGTGGTAGTAACAAATATATTCAAGAGCCCCGATAACACAATAGTCTCTTATTCTTATCAATAATATAATGCATAAAACAATGTTCATGTAAATCATGAATTCAAATGCTCAGTATCACTTCGACTGATGCTATACATCAACACTCCCTCTTAGCAAGGGAGAAGTGACAAAAACTTTATGAGATATCAGTATTAAGGATATCTATACACAACACATTATCTGACTTTAACACTCTGAAATAGTGACTTGTCAAATAACTACAATCACCATGTTATGAACACTATCATAACATATATTATGATCTCTAATTGTTCAAAACAATATCTAGAGTAATCATAATGCATTCGTTATCAATGACTTCCAGCGTATCTAGAACAAAACTGTCATATTAACAAGCCTATCATTTGCACGATCATCACCTTACAAAGATTACCTTCTGAATATATATGTCCATGAAAGATCGTCACCTTTCATTACATATCTGATGCAACTAAACAACCATAGAAGCATAAACACATAAATTGAAATTTAAATTCAATATTCAATATTACAATTTAATCATACCAAGTTTTCCTCTGAAGTATTCCAATTTCACTTTGGCAAGAGGCTTGGTAAAAACATCCGCTGTTTGCTCATTTGTACTTATGTACTCCAGTTTGATAACACCTTGATCTACCGTATCTCTAATGTAATGATAAGGTATTTCAATATGCTTAGATCGATTGTGAAAAACTGCATTAGCTGAAAGTTTGATACAACTTTGATTATCACAGTGAATGATAGTTGGCTTTAGAGGCTTCTTAAACAAATCAACTGGTAATTTTCGTAGCCATACAGCTTCTCTGGCTCCCATGGAGGAGGCTATATATTCTGCTTCAGTAGAGCTTAATGCAACTGAGGATTGTTTTTTGTTGAACCAAGAAATCATCCCAGATCCAGGACTGAAGCAACATCCAGTAGTACTTTTACGTTCAGTAGAGCTGCCTGCCCAATCAGAATCTGAATATCCATGAAGATTGATTTCGACTTGATCATATCTGAGTCCCATACCAACTGTACCTCTTAGATATCTTAAGATATGTTTGGCTGCCATGAGATGTATCTTCTTTGATGTACACATGAACTGACTTAAGGTATTAGTAGCATAACATATATCAGGACGAGTATTCACCTAGTACATTAAAGATCCAATGATTTGCCTATAGTAAGAAGGATCGGTAGATTCAGATTCAATCATATCATCCTTCAACTTATGTAGGTTGACTTCCATAGGAGTAGTAACTGGTTTACAATCCTTCATTCCAAATTTCGTCAAAATATCAATAGTATATTTTCCCTGATTTAGGAAAATGTAGTTCCCCTTTTGCCAGACTTCTAGTCCTAGGAAGTAGTGGAGAAGACCTAGATCTTTCATATCAAACTCTGCTGTTAGTTCTTGTTTGCATTTGTTTATAAGATGTTCTTCACCTATTATCAACAAATCATCAACATATAACACAAGAATAATCATGTCATCACCATCTATTTTGAAGTATAAGTTAGGCTCAGCTTCGTTTTTAGAATACCCTAACTTTGTTAGATAGCTGTCTATTCTTTCATACCATGCCCTGGGAGCCTGTTTAAGACCATATAGTGCTTTCTTTAGCTTACACACATGGGAATTTATGTCATGAGTGATGAACCCTTTTGGTTGCTCAATATAAACTTCTTCAATTTCACCGTTTAAGAATGCTGTTTTAACATCCATTTGATGAACTTCCCATCCTTTGGATGCTGCAATTGCCAAGATAGTCCTAATAGATGTGTACCTAGCAACTAGAGCAAAAGTTTCTTCATAATCGATACCTTCCTTCCGTGAGAACCCGCATGCTACAAATCTGGCTTTGTATTTTTCAATGCTGTCGTCTGGTGCATGCTTGATTTTGTAAAGCCACTTAGAAGAAACAACTGATTTGTTCTTAGGTCTGGGTACAACATCCCATACATCATTTTTTAGTATTGAATTATATTCTTCAATCATTGCTTCTTTCCAAGGTTTGCTTGATAAGGCTTCTTCAACATTTGAAGGTTCTGCTTTGATAAGTTCAGTTAACAGTGCCACATAACATGACTGGTTTTTTGTTTTCTTGCTTTCTCTGATTACTTCATCAGGTTCAACATGATTCTCTTCTATCATTTTCCTAGCCTAAAGTGGCCTTTTTTTGTTGTTAGCATTTTCAATATTCTTTGAATTTGAGATAGTAGGTGGAGGTTCAGTATCATTCTCCCTCTCATTTTCTAATGGGTGATCTTCATCTAATTCAGTGGAAGGTTCTGTATATTGTTCATCAATGTTCTTAGAAAGATTGAAGGCAATATTTTCTTCAAATTTAACATCTCTACTAATCTCAATTGTTCTTTGACCCGGAACATAGATCTTGTAGCCTTTGATTGTTTCACTGTATCCAATGAGTATTCCCTTCTTCCCAGATGGTTCTAGTTATGTTATTTTCTCTTTAGGTTTATGAATATAAACAGGACACCCAAATATTCTTAGATGACTTAAATCTGGTTTGATACCCAAAAATGCTTCTTCAGGAGTGGTGTTTTCTAATATTGAGTGAGGACATCTATTTTGAATATAAACTGCAGTGTTAGATGCTTCAGCCCAAAATGAAGTATGAAGATTTTGGTCATGCATCATTGCTCTGGCTGATTCAATAATTGATCTATTTTTACGTTCTGCAACTCCATTCTGTTGAGGATTATGTGGTATAGAAAACTCCCTCTTAATCCCAATAGTAATGCAAAAATCTTTGAAAATTTCAGAGATGTATTCACCTCCATTGTCTGATCTTAGAGTTTTTATTTTCTGTCCAGACTGATTTTCAACTAAAGCTTTGAATTCTTTGAATTTTGATAATACTTCAATTGATTCCTTTTGTTTGAGGAAGTAGACCCAAGTTCTTCTAGAATAGTCATCAATAAAAATTACATAATAGAGACAACCATTTAGGGAAGGTATAGACATAGGACCACATAGGTCTGTGAGAATAAGTTCAAGTATAGATTTTGATTTGTGAATGCTTTTAGGAAAGGATTTCTTGGTGTTTTTGCCTAGGGTACATCCTTTGCAAATGCCTAAGAGATCAGATTTGAGACTAGGTAATCCTTTTACAATTTTCCCTATTGATGACAATGCACGGAAATGAAGGTGACCTAGTCTCCAATGCCAAATTTCGGTAGAATTTGATGTTTCATGACTTAGGGCTAAATTTTGTTTATTGCAAAGTTTATATAAACTTCCATCTCTAAATCCAATAGATATAACTCTCTTGATGTTGGAGTTCTTTGGCCAAGATAGAAGTCTATCCTCTTGAAAGGTGATTCTGTATCCTTGATCAGCAAGACTGGAGATAGAGACCAAATTTCTTTTTATACCAGGTACGAATAAAACATTTTTAAGTTGGAGAGTGATACCTGAATTTAGATGAATTGAGCAAGAACCAATACCTTTAATCGGATGAGTAGAGTTATCTCCAATGGTTACTTCTTCCGAGGAGTAATCTGAGAAGCTTTCAAATTTGTCTCTAAAACCTGTAATATGACGAGATGCTCCATTGTCTATAATCCAGGTATTTCTGTTTGAGTTTAATTCACTTGAGAGAGCTAGATAAAATGCAAAGTTCCCTTCCTCTTTCTCTTCCTTGATTTCTGCTAGGGCTGCTTGAATTCTTTTTCGTTCAGGGCAGAAGTTGTGAGTGTGACCAATTTTGTCACATTTGAAACATTTTACTTTTGACCAATCTCGTTTCTTATATGGTTTGTTGAATTCCTTCTTATTACGTTTGAATTTTCCTTTCTTTTCTTTATTGTTTGAATTAACATGAAGAGCTTGAATATCTCCCTCTTGATTTATGCTTAATCCTCTAGAAACTAATCTTGATTCTTCTTGAGTGCATTCATTTTTGAGTAATTCAAATTTAGGAAGATCAGGACGTGAGCTTAGACCATGAATAAAGGTTTCCCAAGATAGTGGAAGTCCTTTTAATGCTATGATGCTAAGTTCTTTGTCATCAACTTGATTTCCAATTGTCACAAGTTGATCTTTTAACTCAGAGATTCTTAGAAAATATGACGTAATTGATTCTCCATTATTCATTTTTATGTATAGAAGATCTTGCTTTAGCAGTCTACTAGTATTATTGATTTCAAAAGTGTTCCTAATAGTAGAGAACATATCAAATGCAGTTTTAAGACTGGATATAGATGGAAGAATATGATCCTTCACAGAGTCTATAATAATTTTCATGGCCTTGTTGTGTCTTTTCCATGTCGTTTTATCAGGATCATTTTCAGGAATAGGTTTGTTTGATTCTATGTACTCTTCTAACTCCATTTCTCTTAGTACTATCATGACTCGAATTTTCCATGGTGAAAAGTTTGATGCTCCCTCAAGTCTATCCTCTAATCTTAAATGATTAACCATTTTGAATAAAATTCTAATATTGATAAATCTGAGATTTTAATTTTTAATTCTGAATAATAGAATTTTCTATCAGGATGGCTCTGATACCATGTAAATGCAGGATCTCTGATAGAGATATAAACTATTATTGCAGGCTGTGTAGATTTAGATTTACTTACTGATATAACAGTTTGACTGTCTTTGTTTTGTTGGAGAGAGAGCGATCGCTGGGACTGTATATGCCTTGTGATTGATATCAGGCCTCCACGATTGCTCTATGTTATATATGCAGAGAGTTATGTCCCCATAGAGACATGACTCTACGTTTGGCCACGTAGGGTCATGTCCCTACGTGGGCATAACTGATAACTGATCAGTGCATAACAAATACAATAAGTTTGCTTTCAATCGGTGGTAGTAACCAATATATTTTTAAGAGCCCCGATAACACAATAGTCTCTTATTCTTATCAATAATATAATGCATAAAACAATGTTCATGTAAATCATGAATTCAAATGCTCAGTATCACTTCGACTGATGCTATACATCAACAAAATGCACCTCCCAAAATTCTTTTTTCTTGAAAGTGTATAATCTGTAGCTGAATTTCTAGTACAACACTACTTTATGCTAATCTTTAGAAAACAGAAACTTACAGAAAGAACAACGAATTTGGGGACAAAAAAAGTACATTGCAATATCCTTAGATAGAAGATCTATTAAAGCACGTTTCTCGAGTCTGCCTTGAATCTTTCATTCACAGCAAGCATACAAATCTTTCCTTCCTATGTTGCATCTTTGATTGGCAGAGGGCCCTATCTTCCTTTTCCCTTTTTCTTGTTCTGTTTTCTAGTTCTATCTAAAAGAGTTCATATAGGATAAATAATCCCAAATTAAATGCAACTAGCCAACAAACTTCAACTACACGATCTGTGCTTCTGTTGAGAGAAACAGATATTACTGCCCAGGGTTTTCTTAGGAAAGCATTGAGAGGATGCATGGCTTGTCCAATAATGTTGGTTGGAGATGGTAAAGGCTGATATGATTGTGGTTCATTGGTGAATACACTTGGCTTGTGTAGAGGTACACATAATTTATCTCTGAAACAAGTTGTTCATCTATTTGAGCTATCTGGTCTCGTTTTTACTAACTCTTTATCTTGCTCTCTTTTTGAGTTCAACCATGCATGATTTGTACAGCTATCTTGGGTAGGGTTGGGAAAGGCAGAAATGGTTGTGGCTCACTAGTGAAGACAGTTCGATTGTGTAGAAACCACAAATCATGCATCTCTGTAACAAGTCTGTTCATCTATATAACTCTATCCTATCTGGTTAGCTTCTATGATTGGCAGTTCCCCTTAGTAAAGCATTGAAAGGATGTATGACTTATCCAGCCATGGGTGGAGTTGGTAGACGCAGATCTAGGGTTGTGGTTTACTGGCGAAGACACTTGGCTCATGTAGACAGCACAAATTATGCATTCCTGTAACATGTAGGTTCATCTATGCAAATCTATCCCATCTGGTTAGCTTCTATGACTGGAAAAGGCCCTATCTTTGCTTCTCCTTCATCTTGCTCTGTTTTCTAGTTCAACCCAAAAGAGTATATATTGGATAAAGAATTCCCAATTTAAATGCAACTAGCTAACAAACTTCAACTATGTATCTTTACCATCCCCACCTAACAGGGATTTAGAAGCCCCTCTTCCTAAATTACTGTATATGTTAAAATATTTTTTAATTTTTTCCAATCATTGTTATCTACAATCTTTACTGAAATGATTTGACGAGGTTCTACTCACATCTTAAGAGGTGAATTTAATTTCGAACACAAAATTATTTTATGCTTATAGTTATTTTGAATTTTCAGAAAAGATAAAGCATTTTATCTAATCACAGAGAAACACAAAGAATAAAGAATTTGGGGACAAAAAGTAAATTGCAACATCCTTTGATAGAAATTCTGTTACAGTGTGTGTCTTGAGTCTGTCTTGCATCCTTTATTGGCAGCAGGCATTAAAATCTATATTGGCTTGTGTTGTGTCTATGATTTGTGGAGGCCCTATTTTTGCCTCCTCCTCGTCTTACTCTGTTTTTTAGTTCAGCCGAAATGAGTGTGTATAGGATAAAAAAATTCCAAATTAAATACAACTAGCTACAAACATTGTCTGCATATCCACCTTGCCATTTCCACCCAACGTGGGTTTATATTATTGTATCATATTATTATATATATTTTTTAACCAAGCATTATTATCTACACTCATTTACTGAAATGATATTGCCAGCTTCTACATATATTTAAAGAGATGTAATGTCCTAAATCAGATATTTTAATGATAATAATAGATTTGAACATAAACAATAAACTTCACCAAACTACACCAAACAACACCAATAAAAATAGCTAGTCAGCTCCCAAACTTGCACAAATTGAACCAGTAACTCATGTAACTTTTGTAATCATAGAATGATATGGTAGTAATTACAATAGCCACAACGAAAAATACAGAATCTGAAATTAACAATGCTTAACTCACACACATACACATTGCCAACCAAAGCATCGAAAACTCCAATTTTTTGATATTTCCATCTCTTGAGAAGGACCAGAAACAGCAAAAAGAACATCAAGGTTCAATCCTACAGCAGCACACAACACAACGGAAAAATGACACAAACATGCACTCCATTCACATATACTTCACTTACAACTTGCAACAAACAAACACACTGAATAACTGAAATTTCGTGCAAATCTAAGAAGCTTCGATGCAATCCCTGAAAGATAATGCCCTCTTGATTCAAAGGGTTTTTGTCCTCCAACTCCTGTAACTTATTGAGTTTTTGTCTTCAAAAGAATACTTGAAAACAAAGTGCTCTAGAAGTTAAATTGGCATAAGATGATAATCTCAAATAGAATACTTTTCAAGTTTTATATGTTGCAAGCCGAACTTGGGCAGACAAAAGACTCAAAACCATTGGACAAAATGGTGAATGGCAACTACCATAAAAGATGCTACATTTAAACTTAAAATAAATGCCCCATGTGCCTAGAGGTTTTTAATGCTCCCAATTGCTGATAATGTGAAAATTTAACATTTAATTGTCCCATAAAATATGAAATATTAGGATTTAATTAAATATGAAATAAATTATTTTCCCTATGATTTACTATTAACCCATGAGAAAATAAAATGTGTCAATAATAAATCTAAACTTAATATTTTTGGATGGTGGACATGGCAAGTCCTCCCTTCCTAAGATTGCTTGTCCTCAAGCAATGCAAACTAGGATGTTCAAGTATCTTTAGGTTCTTAGGTGACATCCTCAACTGATAAAGTTTTCCATTTGATTAGATATTTTGTGATGCTTTTGTTTCGCAAGCTTTTTACTCTGGCATCCATAACCTTGTTTGGAATCAAAATCAAATTTCCCTCATCATCTAAGGGTGACAAATCTGCTGAAGGCACAATACATTGATCCAAAACTTTCTTTAAGCAAGATAGTCAGAGAACTTTTTGATTCTTGCTATTTTGTGGAGGCTTCAACTTATAGGATGCTTCTTCTATCCTCTTTTCACAATCCTGTAGGATCCACAATATTGTGGTTTGAGCTTTTCATCTCCACTCTTCTCAATAAAAGTTTGCTAATATGCGGCAATCTTAAGAAAACCAAGTCACCCACCTCAAAAGATCTATCTGTCCTTTTCTGATATGCATAAATCTTTTGTTGATTTTTGTGCTTGCTGCAAATTATCTTTTAATGCCCTCTCTATTTCAAATGACTATGCCATCCTTTGACTTCTTGTTATTGTTGCATCACAGATTTTAGTGATGCCATTGACTACTTTTCATTTCTACTTATCAATGGATATTGTTGTTGTGATTTCACTTGTAACATAGTTGTTTGAATGAGACAACTATTTGAGAATTTTCATTGTTACAGATCAGATGTCAATAATATTGTATCTGTTGAGATTGCTGTCATTATTATTGTCTTCTGACATAACTTTATTTTTGTGATTAGTAATTTTCTTGTAAGCACTGATCAGTAACATTCTGTCATCATCACGACCTATATACTGTTGATCAGTATGGTGGTCAACAGCATCCTTGCTAGTATTTTAATCAATTAATACGGGCATCAATATGACTGTTGACATTAGAGGAAATATTGCTGTTCAAAGTGATTAATATGAAACATTGTTATGACAAGACATTGGTGTCCTGAAATGCCAGGAATGGATTTTGCCATTACCCTTAACTTAAGAGCTATTTGAAGAGGTTAGGGAGACTGTTGCCAACTGTAGTTACCATTTTGCATATGGATTATTTTCTTCGACTTGATAGTTAGGAAGAACAGTAGAGTTAATGAATAGTAAACACTTTAGTTGCATTTTATTGCATTAAAGGTTCATTATCATTTTCATAGAGTTATTTATTATGAGTGATCTCAAAATTAATGAGAAAAATCCACATTTCACAATTCATGATTTACACTCTTGTTTACTTTCACTCTCACCCTTATGTAATTAGGATGGTTTTAAATGTAAAAAATATAAGCAATTTTTCCTTTTTTTTATAAAAAAAATACTGCATTTTATGGGTGCCTGACATTTTTCAGGTTTTTTGAATTTTTCAATAATATCCCCAAAAGTTGAAAACATCTTTATCTTTTGGGAACAATATTTGCTTCTATGGTTGTGGGAATTTTTTGCCATGTAGCCACCATCAAGAGTGAGCACTCTTTTTATACGTGATGGAGGCTACAGATCCAAAAACTCTCCACATTTGGATGAGAGGAGTCTAGCAAATGCTAGCTTGTGTTTTTCATTGATTTCTTCAAGTGTCAATATGGTGGCACCCTTCATGTCAAAGCAAGGATCTCAGAGCTATAATATTTTGGACTCAATGCAAAGGCAAGAAGATGCAATGGGGTTGTCATTTTGTGTGATTGTTCAACTAGGAATATTCATACCTATTTTAAGAAATTTTTATTGGGATCTTGTTGTTTCTCTTTTATGATAATTTTCATCTTCTGAATCATTGAGCTGGTGGCACGATATATCTATATCCAAAACATGGCTTATCCACATTAACAACACAGATTGCCCTCAAGATGGGCTTGGCAAAATTAAGAAGATATTCAACATGATCCTGCCAAATGTTATCTAGGATCATCATGCTCTCTTTCATTGTGGGATTGCCTCCATATGGATAAAAGCTGATGACTGTGCTACAAAGTGCCTCCTGCACCTTCACAAGTTGTTTCAATAGGATTGTGTTGGAGGTGAGTTTGGTCTTTAGCAGTTTGTATGAAAATAAAAATAAAATAATTACAAATGAAGAAAAAATAAATTATAAATAATTATCAATAAATGGTAAACTGACAATTTTTTATTGTTTCATATACCTCCAGCAGCATTAATTTTGAGAATGATCTGAATTTGGCTTGGGACATCTGGTGGTTAGTGATGAATATCTGCATATCCCTGCAGTCCCTTCCATCATCCATTTTTTGTATTTCTCACTTTGATACTTCAATACACCATTTTTTTTTTGATGAATAGAGGCCTTTTCTATTAATATAAATATTAAAGTACAATATTCACAAAAAAGAGCTAGGGGAAAGAATCACTCCGCAAGTTCACTCGGCACTTAGGCCGGAAACAAACAACTATTCATCAAAAAAACTATATAACCAAAAAACCCTCAGGCTGCGAGAGCAGTAGCAGAAGAGGGAGGAGGATCTTTATCATCAGGATTGCCCCAGACATTGGGCGCAGGAGTTTGATCAGAGATGGCCCAGCCATCATCTGGATCTTCTTTTTCAACTTCTTCCTCTCGCTTGGGCGAGATAGCCAGTGCCAGGCGAGGGAACTTTCCTTGATTATCAAGAGCAGAGGCTGAAGGCCGAGTAAAAGCAGCAGCAGTGGAGGCAATCACAGCAGGCCAACCAGAACCCGCATCCCTCTGAGGAGGGGAAGCGGAGCGGCAATGCCATTGCCATGGAGTCCTGGAGTGTTTGGCAGAGGAGCTCCGGCTGCGACGTTGGCCTCTGGGCGGCATACAGTCAGCTGAGAGAGAATTTGGAGGCACCCGAGCCACAGTACAAGGGGCATTGCCCCAGTGCTGGAGCAACTCCTGCAAGTGAGCAACCTCCAGGGCCACTTTATTTGCTTGCACCTGGATCTACATCATTACATTATTACAAATACATGCCTTAGCAAAAAGAGATACATAATTATGCCGAAAACTGTGAGCAAAAAGCACAGTGTTTCTATCTTTCCACAGAGTAAACAAAATTTCCAGCTTGAAAGTATGCCATATCTAGGTGTATTGGGAAGGCATTCTGGGAGAGTCACCAAGAAGAGTCATATGCCAAGAAAAAGGCTCTAGCCTAAAGGGCGCAAAAAAGTCATGGATCCAACCCCAGTAGTTCTAGGCATGATGATAGAACCAGAAAATATGCATGAGCATCTCTGAGTGACCACAAAAAGGGCATTTAGGGTCATGAACCCCCATATGCCGGAGCCTAGCTCCCAAAGGTAAGCCCTGGTATAACAAACACCAGGCAAAATGAGCAATTTTAGGCTTAGTAACAGAATCCCAAATAGTACGAAATCTCTAGCCCCAAATCTTCTAAGAAGAAGAAAGATGCCAACGCTGGTTGAGGGAATCAATCATGGGCAAATGAGGCATAAGCCAAGAATACCCAAGCTTAGGCTTGTAGCTAGTGAAAGGAGTGGCAGGATACCACTTCTAGTCTTTCCACCATGGTCTGACCGACTGAATTCCCAGCTTATGCAAGAGGCGAGGCGGGATGGTAGAAACCAGTAAGTCAAAAGTCTGATGATCTGGGTGGATGAGCCGAAATTGAATCCGGAGATCATCCCAAGATCGGAGACTCATAGTGGCTTTGGAAAAAATATCCTTGGGGGTTTGAATGCCACGCTTGTGAAACCGAAGAGCACTAACCCCTTGCATTCTGGCAAGAGGAGTCCCCTGCTGAGCAAAGAGATGAGACCACCAAATGTTCTGCTGGTTGAAAGAAAGACCATCACGAAAACCATTCCCAGCCCACTGAAGCCAGGGCTTGACAGACTCCCAGGCTCTCCAAATACTTTTGGCGACAAAAGTACCCTAGATCTGGACAGGCTCCCTCATAACCAACAGTGTTTGAAAGCCAATCCCCTTCCAGGCAGGCTTGTGAAGAGGAAAGCCTAAGGAAATGCAGTGATGAAGCAAAATTTTCCAGGATTCATTGCCTGTGAGACACCACACAACCCATTTGGCACAAAGGGTGTGCCCTTGCTTCTCGGTATCAATTAATCCAAGCCCGCCAGAGGATTTTGGAAGGCAACAAAAATCCCAGGCAACTCTGTGGAAGCTATGGTGATCAATACCGGAGGCCCAGAGAAAATCCCGAACAAGTTTCTCGAGCCTTTTATAGGAAGCTTTGGAAGGGGCCCAACAAGAGGAGTAATAAACATGCGTTGCAGCCAGGACTTTGGAGCAGATCTGAAATTTTCCTGTGAGGGAGAGCGGCTTCGTGATCTAGTAGGTAAGTTTTTTTTCAATCTTAGCAAGAACTGCATTCCATAGATCAGTAGGATTGCCTTGAAAAGCATAGGGAATACCCAAAAAGCGAAATATCTCCCCATGTTGAATCCTTGTCCAACCAAACTGAGAAAGCCAGGGAGGCTCGGGAAGAGTCAACTGTCTATAACAAAGGGTTTTGTGCCACTGAATGGCTGAGCCAGAGGCCAAGCAAAAGGTGTCTAAACATTGCAAGGCTGCCTTGATATTCTCTTCATCCTCCGCCAGAGTGAGGAAGGAATCATCAGCGAAATGGCCATTGACAAGCTGTTGGGAGGAATCCAGCAAGGAGATTCCCCTAACAGTTCCCATGGAAATGGAGTGAGCTAACAGGTAGCCAAAACCCTCGGCAGCTAACACATAAAGAGCTGGAGCCAGAGGGCAACCCTGCCGAATGGAACGGAAAAGCCCAAAGGTGGAAGACTGGCGGCCATTGATGGTAATGCAGGCGGAGGCATCATTGAAGAGCATCTGCATAGATTGAAGAAATCTTGGGCCAAAACCCATAGCGTAAAGCATTCTAAGGATAAAATGCTATTCAATATGATCATAAGCTTTAGCAAAATCAATTTTGAGAAAAAGGGCTTTCTGGTGAGACTTATGAGCCCATTCCATACCTTCCCAAACAACAATGATCTTGTCAAGAATAAATCTTGACTTAATAAACCCTGTTTGCTCAGGCCGGGCAATTTGCGGAAGCATGTGTCGGATCTTGAGAGCCAGCGCTTTTGCAATGATCTTGTAGGAGACATTGAGCAAAGTGATGGGCCGCCAGTTACAAATGTCCTCAGGATCCCCAGCTTTGGGAATGAACTTGATATTCCCCTGGTTAATGATATCCCCAAGAGATTGGGTATGAAAAGCTTCCAGGTAGACCTGGTGAAGATCCGGACCAATGGCATCCCAAAGGGTTTTGTAAAACTCATAGGGGAAGCCATCGCAACCAGGGGCTTTATCATCATGCATGGCGAACACAACTTCACAAAGATCCTGCAATGAAAGCAGTTGGTCACAAAAGACCCGCTGAGCAGGGGAGACACACTGAGGAACCACCGCGATGAAATCCACAAGAGCTTTCTCGCTGGCAGGGGAGCGGCCCTGAGTAGCAAAGACCTGTTCATAGTGACGAACAAAGGCTTGCAAAACATCAGGAAGCTCCGTGAAAAGGGAATGACTTTCCCGGATTCTAGATATGCCCGTACTGGTATGCCGAGTGCGGAGGGCAGTAAAAAATTCTTTCGAGACTTTGTCTTCAACCTTTAACCAGTGCAGCTGGGCTTTGATCTGGGCTCCTCTGGCAGCATGGTTGTCAGCCACTTGCTTCTGGTGGCGTAACTTAGCAAGATTGATTTGCAGCTCTTGATTGAACGGGTCCCGAGCTAAGACTTTGGTGGCAACACGCAAAGCTTTGGTGTTGACATTATAGGCTCTGCGACGACAGTTGGCCAATTGCCTGCCATAGATGCGCAAGAAACGAGCTGTACGCCTGATGGTGTCATTCCACCATTGAATCCATCCTGTCAAGTGGGTGGGTCTAGGCTCAAGGTTCCAAACCCGATGAATGTGGGCCACAATAGAAGGATGAAGGACAGAAGTATTAAAGTAAAATTGCGCGGTGGGAGGCCTAGCCTTAGCTGTCTGCCAAACAATATTAAATTGGATGGGAAAGTGGTCTGACAAGGTCACATCAACAAGAGGAGTGACCGGTACGACTTGCTTTTTCAGAAAAGGAGAAAAAAGATTGTGCTGAGATCATAGCACGATCAAGCCTTTTATGAATTCTGTCAAAGGAAGCCTTGTAATTAGACCAAGTGTGCTAGGCCCCATCAGAATGATGGCGGCCCACATTGGGATCAAAAAGCCCTAATTTATTACACATGTAATACCAGGCTTCTCTTTCACCAGCTATCCAGCGAAATGGTACAAAACCGTCCTTGTCAGATGCCATCTCCACCATATTGAAGTCCCCACAAACAAGCCAGGTAGCAAGTGGCAAAGAATCCGCAAGCCAATGCCATAGGTGAGATCTCTCAACAACATCATTGGGAGCCTAAACATTAACTATGCCAAAGGAATGATTCTCAATAATGAAAGTGGCCCAAACAACCCGTTGCATGGGATCAGAAACATGGCTAATCAGAAGGGAATGCCAATGAGGAGAGAGGAGAGTAACAACTCCGCCTTGGCCAGCCTCGTGCCGAGAACAAAGAGCAAGGTTCTTAGGCCAAATAACTTTACAAGCAGCATCAAGCATGAAACCTGAAATCTTAACTTCCTGGAGGCATAAAACATCCAGATGACAAAAACGCTTACGCAAATCCTTGACAGAATATTTTCTGTGTAGGTCTGTCAACCCACGAACATTCCATGAGATGTACTTCATGGAATAACAGTGTTGTCCATTCCATCCTCGTCCCCAAGGGAGTCAAAGCTATTAGATAAATATCTTGGGGCAAATACAGACCCAGAAAATTCTAAAGAAATGTTACGTTGCTTGTCGTGCATGCCATTAAACTTAGTCTCAGCGCGCGCAAAAGGGCTGCGAGAGTGGCGGAAAGAGCTGGAAGAAACAATCTCGACAGCCGTCGGAGGCATGCAGGCTGGAGGAGCGGAAGCTTGGGTGGTGGAAACATCTTTCCCCTGCGAGATAGGGTTTGAAACTTCGATAACAAGGGTTTCCAAGGAAACCGTGTTATCAGAAGGTGGCAGATGGGAGGCGAGAGCCGAAACAGGCTGCTTGTGGGGATTGATACGGCGACCGACAGTGACCCATTCATCTTTTTTACCCTCTTCATTCTTGCCAGCCTCAGCTGGCTGTGAACTAACATCCTTGGGAGGAGACTCGGTACAAGGCACTGCCAAAAGGCAGTCCTTAATCTTATGCTCCGCAGATTGGCACCGATAACAAGTATTGGGAAGGTTAAGATAGAGCACCTTCTGAGTGAAGGTGGTATCACCAACCTGAATCTCTATGGATTCTTTGAGATCCCTAGAAAGGTCAACCTCAACACAGAGCCTCTTGTGAGGGCGCGGATTAAGAAAACAGTCATGCTCGAGACATATAACCCTACCGAGCTTCTGCGCTATGGCTTGCATGAAATGCCAACAAGGTAAGGGAAGACCAGGGAATTCGACCCACACTAGGACCTTGAGCTTCTTGTCATCAAAGACAGAGAAGTCATGAGACCAGCGTTGGAAGATTAACAGCGAGGCCCTGAGGTTCCAGGGACCTTTGGCAAAAATAGCATCCACATGAGAGGGGTTAGAAAAGCAAAAAAGCAAAAAGCCTTTGGTAAGGCTCTGAATGCCTTCTAGGCGGATTCCGTGAGGAGTCCAGTTCTTCGCAACCTAGTCCTTGAGAACATGTTCAGGGGGGTTGCGACCCAAAAAATAGCCATTCAGGGTTTGCGATTCAAGCCAAGTGCATGCATCATTGAATTCATTAATGGGTAAAACAATATCAGGCTAGGCCATACCTCGTGGAATACTTTGGGTACAAACTTGCGGGGGCGTTTGCTTGGCAGCGCCATTGTTATCCGAAACCACACCAGCACCAGCATCAACTACTTGGTGGGAAGTGGCCGGAGCCATATATATTAGACTATTTCCCGCAATAACTGCGGTATGTGTGAAGGACGGGACTGCAGAGATGGACGCAAGGTGAAAAAACCCTAGCCAATACACCTTCATTGAAGAGGTGTGCTTCTTTGTTTTGTTACCTGTATAAATTATCACAACTTATCTTGTTAAATGTAGATGTAATATCTACGGCTTATTGCAATTTCACTTCACCTATCCAAGCTATGGAGAAATAAATTAGTTATGGAAGAAAGTGCTGGTTATGTAGAGGAGTGAATATGCTCCACGATAATACGTCAGTAGTCTTGGTGCAGTCATCAGTTACAAATCAGTTATATAATTTATTCACCAACAGTTATTCAGCTAGTTGCACACCAGGTATCAGTGATGACAATTAGAAATCTGTAGGTGACAAACTATCTGAGGTCACTTACCCCAAGGCCTGAATCCTGCAGAAGTTATAAAATGTTGTTCAAACTCATGTAGAAGTGTCTTTTGTGCAGGAGAAAATATTGAGCAGGATCTTGTGGAAGGACTGTTCGTGGTAGAATGTAGCATCTGTGTTGCTCTTGGGTTTTGGGTGTCATTTTTCATCCATACTTTCTCAGGATTGTTTCTTGCCATCATATGTGCTGTTCTAAATTGTTAATTTTGATAACTGTGAAGCTTTTCTGTCTTTTTTCAATTATTCTTGTGTAGTCCATCTTTCTGTTCAAATAGCTAGCTCTGTCTAATAAGCAGATTCAGGTCAGGAGAAAACTTAAAAATTATGTTGGTTTAGATTTCCAGCATTTCTAGCAACAAGGATAGCTAAACATTATCTATGAGAAGAAGTTGTTAGCTATCAAATGCAGAATTTTCAGCAAGATCTTAAATTAGTATCCCAGGTCTTGAGTGTAGAATTTCTCAAACTATAAAATCAAGTTCCCTTTTTGTAACGCTATTCAACTATTACTGAGACCATAAAATATGCTTTATTTGATCAAATCACTCGGTATGGTTGTCTCTGAACTCAGCATCATGCTATGCTTGACTCATGCACTTTTCTAAACCTTTCTTGATTGTATATACACAATTGTGAATTTTAATTCTACTTATTTAGTTTAATTTTATTTATCGGCAGAAAATTTCTAGAGAATCATTTATTTATTAGGATATTTATGATTATGTCAATTTCTCTCAAAAGAAAATTGGCAATTTGTCTTCAAAGAAAATTGGCAATTTTTCTTCTTACATTTGTTATTTAACTTTGGACAAATTCATGTCTTTGCAGAGGCTCTGGAATTTCTCAACTGGGAAGTTCTTGAAAACATACAAAGGTCACACCAACAAGAAATTCTGTATATCCTCCACTTTTTCTGTAACAAATGGAAAATATGTCGTCAGTGGGTCAGAGGACAATTGTGTGTATTTGTGGGATCTTCAAACAAGAAATATAGTCCAGAAGTTGGAAGGCCATACTCATACTGTTATTTCAGTATCCTGTCATCCAACAGAAAACAAAATTGCTTCCGGTGCATTGGAAAATGATAAGACTGTAAAAATTTGGGTTCAAGACAACTAGAAAGAATTCTTATGGCATCAATTGTGCGACTTTACATCTTTTGTAGGCATGTTTTTTAAGTGGCTTGCAGGAAAATTGTGTATATTCTTGTCCAGGAGAGAAGGTGTAGTTTTGAAGTTGCATGCATGATATGTTTTCCTTCTGTCTTTGCATATTTACTTCCTGTCCTATCAAAAGGAACTGTGCAAGATAAATTATTAATATCGACTAAAATCTATCATTGCTTTGTACCTTCTTCTTTAGAAAATCAAATATTCAATGTTGTTGCAGATGAGTAGGTTGCTCTTAGTGTTTAATCTTGTCAAGACCGAGACAAAGCTTTTCTTGAGTTTTTCCCTTTACTCTTTTTGTGTAGTCAGAGGTGTGGTATAAAGTAGATATTTTGGAGTTCTGTTTGAAGAGTTAAACAAGAAAGCTGTAAATTTAAGGAATTCTAGGGCTCTTGTTTGTATGGTTTGAGGCATGTTTCAACTGTTCAGGCTATTTATGGAGTTAACCAAGTGATTGCTAGTGGCCTGTTAGCAGTATTTGTTTAGAAATATATCACTAGGTCACATTTGTGTTAGGAGTATTCTAGTCTGCTTAACATAAAAGCCATGCTGACAGTAAATGCGTAATTGATCGTATAATATCAGCAGATATTGGCTGTATCTAAAATATGAATTTCAATAACTGTGGATGTGGTTGTGGCAAGGATCCCAAATTGATGGTTATAAGATTAAGCAATATCCTTTCTTCCTTGAAAGACAGGCATCTCATAAGAAATTTATGAGTATAATATCGAGGTTAATCATAAACCAAACTCAAGAATTTTGATTTATCTTGTAGTTTGTACCAATTAATCATGACTCGTTGAACAATGAAGATTTAAACAACATTAACTATGAAGATTTATAAATGAATGCATGCTTTTTTTGATAGAGGAATGTGGACTTTATTATGGATCCCACTCATTTTAGAAAGGGTTGCATTGCCTGTCAGGGAATAGTCATTGATAGGCAAGGTACGTCCCTGAAATCTTTCATTCATCCACAGCCTTGAACAATCAATTGACGGTCTCAAAAGCTTTTCTAGTCATACTTTGTGGTACAACAGGTGTCTGAATTTGTGTGGCATTTCTGTATCATTATACTATCTTCTTGAATGGTGATGGTAGTAGCTCTGCTTGTCTGGTGTGCATGGTTATGCAACCACAAGCAGGCTAGTGTCAGCATATTTGTAACAGGTTTGTTTTGATTCCTGTGTTATGAGTGTACAATACAGGGAAGTTGGCACATTCAACACAGAAAAGCTTGACACACTGTAAGGTATATTTTTTTGTATATCAAAGGATCAACATGTGAAACATGAAAGCAATGAGCATTGTTAGGAAAACAATTTTCAAAAGTGTAAGTAAGAATAAGCATCACGTGTTCCAAGTGTGAACACTAGTGGGAGAGTTGTGTTGATCAACATGCGAAACATGATAGCAATGAGCATTGTTAGGAAAACAATTTTCAAAAGTGTAAGTAAGAATAAGCATCACGTGTTCCAAGTGTGAACACTAGTGGGAGAGTTGTGTTGATGATTACAGTTTCTCATTAAGCAGATGAAGTTTGTGTTGGCATAATTTTACAACAGAAGCGCAAGAGTTGCATAAGAGCTTAGTGTGAACTTAATAAATGACCATCAACACTAGTTCTCCAAAAGTTTACCTCCAAGCATATATTTAAAAAGTAATCAACTCCAAACTCCTATAGCTACTGTGTATGTGGAGATCTTGGACATATTTTCAGCAGAAAATATGATGAAACACGATGTCTGAGAAATAACAAAATTTGTTCTCAATTGGATGAAATTTGTTCAGAAGATATGCTGAAAAGTTTAGGGTAACCTTTATAAGGGTTGACAAAAATGGTTCCTGAAGAGTGACATTTTGATCGTTGACATTCAAGTTTCAAACCATATTTAAAGGGATATGGAATAGTAAAATAACAAAACATAGAAAATTTTGAAAATTGTGGTTTCATAACTTTCTGATATTGCGTCTCAATTCAGTTATCACGACAGTAAGCTCTACATACTGTAAGGATGTTTGTGACAACCTTTTAATTGGATGTTTGTGACAACCTTTTAATTGCTTATCTCTTTTTCTTGTTTCCCGTTTGCTTTACAAACCTTGACTGTATATGTCCTCTTCGCTCCACGCTTGACACTAGTCACACAACCATTTGAGATTCTTGAAGAGCTTTACTATTGTTTTTTTTATCTCTCATTTAAGATTCTTGAGGAGAATTGCTTCACTATTTTTTTTGTTCTCTCTCCGTCACTCCATCTCTCTCTTACACGGGGTAATCGTAAGATTAAATGAGACCAAGAAACACTGCAATAAACAGTCGCACAACAATAAGAGACAATCTCTCCTCCAATTACATTGAAGGCTGCTCTTGAGTTCTTTTGGTAAATTCTTAGTTTGTTGGTAAGGCTTTTCATCATTTACAAATATGGTATATTGGTTTTGATGTTACCAAAATCAACTTGGTTCTTATTTGGGTTCTTCTCTGAGAGCTCTCTTTGAAGTTCTAGGATGAAAGTATCAGTCATAATATTGTTGATACCATTGGTCAGTATTTTTTACCATTTATTATGTCACAAAAGCTTAGAACAGGTTTTCTCTGTGTTAGATTGTGTTTGTATTAAAGTTGGTTCAGAGTCCGCCAAAAGTATTAAATTGTGCTCTAAGCTTGGTGTCTTGAAGCAGAAACTTCAATATGAGCTCCCTTTCGTTGAACCACTTACATAATGCTAGAGAATTACTGTTACGCCAAAATATTCTTGACAAGATGCAATCTAATGAACTTGAAAATGAGGAATGTAGTGTTCACTAGTTTAAACATGCAAACTAGGAACCATTTCTAGTCCCTCTTTAACTTTCATTGCATTGGAGAATAATCAATTAGGCCCAAACCCAATCTGTCAACAGAGCTGGGTGTTTGGATTGATTGTTTTCGTTTGAGATTGATCTGATTGGATATGATGAAAACAAGAAATGATGCAACAGTTAGATAAAGTGCAACAAAATTTACAAGAATTAGTATAAATAGAAAAATGCATAACTATAATGCATAATTGGAGACTAGATTTCGAAAGGGAAGCAAAAAGGAACACATTATTGAAATCTAGACCTGAAAGTGGTGGTATATGGAGTGAGGCACCCTAGACTAGAGGTGTATTTGTTAGCTTTAAAGTGTGGATTTTGGATTAGGATGCTTCGTACATCGTTCTGCCAAAATTACAGCAAAAATGCATTGGACAATGGAGTGCTACTCCTTAGACCAGAGTTTTTTGCCTGCTAAAAATTTGGAACTATGTGTCTTTCTACGAATTTGCAACTCTCTGTTGTCGGATCTAGGACCACAAAAAAAGAGGAGAAAAGTGCTGGGTTGTATAGAGGCTTGCTTAATTCAAACCCTGGGTAGGAATTGACTCCTACTACAACAATGATAATTAGAAAAGAGAGCCCTACCTTTGGTATGGTAGAGGCTAAAAACCTGAAGGAAATGTAGAATTGACAAGTCATACCTTAGCTATGATCTTACTTTGAAGCATCATGAAAAGTTGATAGGAGTTCATGTATTCCTTCACTCATGGATGCTAATTTGGATGCTTGATTTCAGATTTGTCCTTCATTGCCTTGAAGATCCTATATTGCTTTTGCTCAATTGGAGTGTGCATTGGAATTGAATACTTGTTGAGAGATAATTGAGAGATGTTCAAATGAGGGTGGAGAGTTAGGCAAGCCTCCCCTACTTGAACATTCCCCCCTCATTTGAACATCTCTCAATTTGGTCCTAGTATTTTGGCTTGACATTGGGTTATTGACCATAAAATTGTGTCGTGCTTCTATATTTGGTCACGGAATGAGCACGATTTGCAATGAATTAGGCTCACAAGGGAAAACCACCAAAATGAACCCTAAATGATTGTGAATTGTACGAGGATACAATTTCAGACCACAAAATTTGATTGGGCATTGGAATGTTTAGGGAACTACCTCATGGATAAGATTTTAGATTCCTCATGCAAGTAATTATTGGCATTTAGGTACCATCAACTTATAAATCATGTAATTAACTACTATTAATATTCTTTGTAATTCACCTATAAGGGACGGAGGGTTTTACTGACAATGATAATTAGTAATTTAATAATACCATAAATATGTTTTTATTGGCCTTGGTTAGTGTCCATTGTTTGGTAAGGAGTTATTGAGTTACTTTCATTAGACAAACATCACAACAACAATCAAATGGTTAAGTTGAACAACCTGAGTTTCCACTTTGAGAATCAACTATTTTGGGATGTTATGACATCCATCATAAGTTGTAAGAGTGTCTACAACAACTATGACACTTGTTATAAGATTCTATGATGACTATGCTAACTTATATGATGAAAACTTTGCTATTTTGTTCCCTACATGCCCATGCATGGAAGATACCTTATGATAGTTGCAAGAACATTTGTAAGAGGCCACTATGAGTTGCAAATTGATGATTACAAGGTGAGAGGGGTTGTGTTTTTAATCTTGTTTGCCCTTGTTCATAATTGTATTATTTTCCTATAAAACAGGTGCTTGGAAGAGGGGTTTTATCAAGCTTTTGTTCAAGTTGCTTTGTAGGGTTGTGTTATCGAATTGAAGACAAGTAGAGTTAAGAGTTGTATTGCATCACATTTATTTATACTACAAGCTATTCATCTCTTATATGGTGGAGTTTTTTCTTGAAAGGGTTCGTACACATTAAAAACTATGTTGTGTACTGAGTTTTCATTTCCTATTTTCATTGTTATAGTTGATCTAATCTCCATTTGGTAAACAATGTTAAATCTGATTTATAGTTAATTTAAGCTTCTTGTATTGTTGTCCACCTATTTTCTAACAAAGACCAAGCAATGTGCGAAAGCCTCTTTCATGAGAGCAATCTTTTTGAATGTACTCACCCTCATTCTAATGGAAAGATGCTAGATTATATTGGGAGAGATCCCATTGGTAAGGAGGGTTATTATTGCAAGGTTAAGAGAATTTGATGCAGTGATGGAGAGTCCTCCAATTGAATTTTCTCCTTCAAATAATGGTAGGTCATTCCATTCCTGCTCTACCCCCCTTCTTAGACCTTTGATGAAGCTAGAGCTAAAACAACCTTGGCTTCCTAGCCTTTGGCCGACTTCTTTGTCTTTGCTTGCAATCATGTTCTTATGTTGGTTTTCCTATGTTTAGTTAGTCTATGTATCACTCCTTATCAGACTTGTTCTACTTGTTGCTTGGGTGCTTTGCTTTTTGTGGTTCTTTCATTGGTTTGTTCTCCTTGTACAAGGGCTTGGGTCCTTTCAAAATCCTAGGTTACCTTGATCATAACAATATGAAACAAAAAACAAAAAAAATGGAAGTGATATTAGACCCCTCAAAGGGGTAAGTTAGGATCCTCAAATAATATAAAATGTCTCACAAGAAAGAACATCCCTTCTTGTTGTCTAGATGATGCAACTTCTTGGCGGTACCCCTTTAATGAGAGCCAAAGTAGAATTTGAAGCTTAAATTATAGCATCTTTCTTGGTTGAGCACCATCCATAATTATTTTTCACAAGAACTTACTCCTTACAACTATCCTTGTGTGAAGACTACCCACTAAGAATGAGTGACTAATTTCTTGTGCATGAGCCCTAGTAATAGAATGGGAAATTTTCTTGCAACTATTCACCTTGAACTCAACAACAAAAAGAGAAATCAATTAATTCTCTTCCCTAAAATTTTCCTTACCTTATAGATAGCTATTGTATAACTTGTTGAATTTTAGGTACACCATTCAAGAACTCTCATACATGAATTGTATAACTTGCAAGATGAGGTGCGAAAAGGAGGAAGCCCATTATCAACAACCACATTAACAAATAATCTAGGGAACAAAAGATGCTTTCTTGATTTGGTTAGTGGATCTAGAATGATGAGTTGCTCGAGTGAGGAAGAAATGATCTCGAATGCCTCTTCCTCTCAATATTCTAAAAGGAAACATAAGGACATTGACCCAAGTATTGTTAAGTTTTTTTGAGCTTGTGGTTTATGGCCAAGCTAAGACCATTAATAGTTGGTTTGATGGCTATGAGGCGTAATAGACCAAGAACCTTTTATAGTTGTACTATTATGAGACATCATGTGTATATACATATGTTATGGGTTAGTATGGAATATTAATGTAGTATCTTTTTGTAAACAAATTGGAATGAATCAAGATAATTGATCATGATATTAGGTTAGTGTGATTGATTTCTTTTCTCTCACCTTGTGAACTAGAGGAAGGGCCCACTCTTAGGACACTTGGTGAGATTTTTGTGTGTTTGAATTGCTTAAATATTTTTATGTTGTATGATTTATTTTATGTTGTATGATCTAAATTATAGAGTGTTTCTAGTTCATGATTTAATTTGCTTTCAATTTTGAAAACTTTTATATTTGGTTGATGTGGTTAATTTATTATTGACACATCTTTATCTAAGCATAGAAGATCTAAATATATCTACAGTTCATTTATTGTTATGCTCTGGTTGCACTATGAACTTCCTATCAAACTGTGAACTTATTCCATAAGAGTGTTGACATATACCATTGCAATTTTAGAAGCTATTAAGAAAATTAAGAGAATTTAATTTGTGTTGTGTGTTTAAGTTAAGTGTGATAAATCATAATGAAGTTATCTGGCTGGAAATCATTATTAAGAGATTTTTACCACATTATGAATTATTTTAAGAACACAATGTCTGATTGTTCCTTCTAGTATTTAGTTTTAGGTGTTTGTTTTCATAGGATGCATTTCATCCCCACTGAATTCACTATCTTCATCCCTTTGATAAATAACCACAACACCTTTCATAACTCCATGATCCCTATATTGACACTTACAAACAAATTGAGGAAGCTAACACAAAATTATTATAAGTCAATTCAAAGGGTAAGTTTGTCCCAAACCCCAATCCAAAGGTTTTTTTCCCACAGTTCCAATATTGTAATTTCAACTTTTTTGCCAAAAATGTCATATTTATGCATTAATTTACCCATGTATTCAAAATACCATAATTAGTTTATTTTCCAAAAAAATAAAAAATTCTATACATTAGAGGGTCCTCATTTTGACAATCACACAATCATGTAGGAGGACCTATTTTGCTTATGAGTTAATGGTAACTATGTTTGAAAATATCCAATCATCCAGGATTATTTCCACAAAACCCATAAGAGTAATATATGCAAACAAGTATTGAAAATCTATATGCAAAAGAATAGACAACATACCCATCAAACAAGAAACAAGATACACCTAAGGAAGAATCTCACCAGGGAAACAATTAGTCTCTAAAATAATTCATTCATCATGTATTATTGAACAATGCAACATCATAATACATCCATGAACACCTTTGAATAATATTCCCTCTATGAGCACTCCATGTGAACAAGCATCTAACCACACATCCCATGCCATGCTTCAAACTCTCACAAATGCTAAACAATAGATTCTTTCAACCCCATGGCCAAATAAATTACAAGCTAATTTAAACAACTGCCCTTGTAGTTGATTTCAAAGAAGCAAGCTCCCATAAAACCACCAATTGATATTATGTAAAACTATGTGACTAATACCATGGAATTATAAACCATTAACCCCACATGGGTTTATATAAAACTATGTGACTAATACCATGGAATTATAAACCATTTACCCCACATTTAACATTGGGTGCTGAGATTTTACTTTATTAAATTACTTTTCCTAATATTAAATAAATTTAATTACATGACATACAACACATAAAGTAGCCCCAAGAATGCTAACTCTTAATGATGCACATCCATCTTGTTTCCCCTACGTAAACCACTAAAAAGTAATTAACATTATCCCACTTGAAAAATGGAAGCACGAATAATGATGATTCTGTCTTTAAAAATTAGTCACGTGTCTCCTTGTCGATGAAAGATGATGATGCCATAATCAAATGAAGAATGTATCCAAACAAATAAGAAAGTGAAATACTAAAGCTTTGTGGAAAATGATATAGACCAAACTCTAAAGACAAATATGACGTGACAAACAAAATAACTAGAATCAAAGAGGAAAGAAATCCCTTCAAGTGTCTCCCAAATTTCTAGGATGGAATCTAGCAAAAAACCCTAACATATTATCCAAATACTCATCCACCAAAGTACCATCTAAAAAATTAAAAATGTGTCATCTAGCCAAGTCCAACACACAATGTTGTTCATGCCAATTAAGAATGATGTAAGTGTCAAGTGAAGGCATATTAGCTACCTATGTCATAGAATTAGGAATCCTGAAAGAAACCCCAATGTTGTCTAAACCCTCAAAATCGTCCAAATTAGGAAATTCCATTATTGTAGCATATCACAAGGTGTATACTTTGAAGGATGAAGAGGCACACTGCAATTGGAAAGAGGATCATTGGGGAAAGGATGAGAATTAGGATCTCTATAAGATAAGATAAGATAAGATAATATAAGATAAATTTATTAATGTCCAACAGAAGACCAACAAGGGTCTATGGGATAGGAAACATGCAACTAAAATAGCAAGAAACCAACGGACCACCAAATAGTGGTCGGGGGAACATGCTAAAAGAACAAGGAACCAAAAAACAAGAAGCAGAGAACAAAGAACCACGGGGAAAAGGACTAGGGGTCCTTCCCGAGCGGAAAGAAATCCAACATAGAAGGATAGTGACCCGAAAGAATATGGGTATGGACCCATTGTTGTGATTTGTTGGCGGTCTGTCGCTGATGGGTAGAAGCACTGGGAGGTCTCACGGATCTGGAGTGACCGATGGTGGAGGCACATGAGGGTTGCTTCACACCCCGAGCCAGGGGTGAGTGCGAGAAGAAATCCCTAATGAGATGCTCAGTGACTTGCTTCTGAGGAAATAGAAGCTGCAGGGTATGGTCACAAAGCCATACCGCCTCTCGTAAATAGAGTGCCAGACATCTCTAGTTAGAGTAACAAAAGAAGGAAGTCAATGAGATGCATTCTCTGAATAAGCAATAGAATCTCCCTCTGATCTCATAGTATATAGGGCAGTGGGAAATGAAATGTGCCTCGGTCTCAAGCTCAGACAATGTCCATAAACTGCAAATGTGATCCTCTTTATCAATGTGATGATTAGTCTATGCTCATAGAAGGTGAGAGCCGACTCTGAAAGATCCCAGCGCAATCCGAAGAGCATGGCACCAACGCTATGATAAATATCTGGGTTGAACGATGATCCCATCCCGGATGTGTAAGAAGTGCTCAACATAAAAAACCATCCTTAAATGTAATCCCCCACTAGGGATGGTCCAAGTCGAGATGATGTACTGCATGTAGATGTCAAGTCTGACATGCTTGTTCAACTCTTGTTTGGAGGGGAGAAGATGAGTTGGAGCATCCAAAGAAATCTAAAAGGGGGGGTAGGCAATCAATATCAATCCCGATGGAACTCAAAAGGGAAGTGACCTGAGCATACCAACAACGAGCTCTAGAGGAGGTGCCAGATCTAGCCAGCTCAATAGAAGATCAATAGGCGAGGTAAGACTATCTACTCCGGCCATCTGAAGAGTCTGCGAAGCAATTTATGTGGTAAAGAAACCAAACTAGGTCGAAGATGGCTCCCAACCTAAAGGGATGAGCCTCGAACTTAGGCAGGATGATGCTGTGGGAGGTGGTACAATGACATCTGATGATACGTCGAAGGAGGAGAGTCTGTATACGCTCAATAGAGGCCCAGTAAGAATCAAGAAGAGACGGTCCCCAAACAACAGAGCCATAGAGTACAGTAGGTCTAACCAGAGAATCCAGGAGGGATAACTTGGATGATGTGTTCTGAAAGTGGTGTCTAAAGCACTATCTCTCAATCAGGGCGAGGGAACCCATCCCTTTGCTGATTTTGGGTTGAATAGCAGGTCTCAAACTGAAGCGAGGACCAAAAAACTTAACCTTGAGGTATGTGTATGCGGAGGCAATCTCGATCTCCTATCATGGAAGTAGAAGTGTAAATGTGAGGTCTTCAAGCAGTTGAAGACCATGACCCGAGTCTTCCCCAGATTAACCACAAGCTGTCTCAAATCACAAAAGGATGCCAAGATATCAAGAGTTCTCTAGAGACCCTCAGGTGAGGAGGCTAAGAGAATCACATCATCAACAAAAAGAAGAATGGAAAGTAAGACTTAGTGTAAATAGCAGCCATCACCTGGGAGAGACGAGTCTCTGATGAAACCCTCGAGCTCGTCAATGTAGATGCCAAATAAGGTGGGGGAAGAGGGCATCCCTGTTTCACCCCAATAGTAGATGCCACATAGATGTAAAATAGCTTCCTACTAATGAGCATGTTGGCTTGGACAAGAAAAATTCCCAACACCTTTGAATGTCAATCATCTAAGAAATAACTATCACCGCAATTTGAAAACATTTTGGAGGTTAGCATTTGGAAACAATTGGCTTATATTTAAACATCAAATAAAATATATACATAGACCTCTATGTATAATAGATCTATTTAACGTTATAAAGTGGACTAGTCAATATTGAATCCAATAGAAAGTTTTACCAAAAGATAAACGAAGGCACTCAAAGCAACTAAGTCATCTAGGAAGCACCTGGAATTAGGTTAAACATTTATTTCTTACATGAGAAGCTTTTGTACTAAGTTTTAGGATTACCAACATTTTATACTTGTAAGTTATCTTCCTTTCTTAAGATTTTCCCTATTTGACCACCTTTTAGAGAATAGTGATTTTTTTAATTTATGTTTGGTAGGCTAGGCATTAAAGAGGAAAACACTATTTTGGAAGTGTGGTCAATACCAATTCAAATTTTTCAAAATCTTTTGCTAGCATCCCTTCACAAAACTACATCTAAGAAGAAGGTGATCCACCAACTCTTCCTCTCCTTTGCATATAGCACATCTCGAGGGGTCATTAATATCCCATTTCTTTAATTCATCCCAAATTAATATTTTATTCTATAATGCAATCCAAGCAAAAAAAATTCTTGTTTACCTTTGATTGACAATAGTTATGGAAACATAAGTGAATGGACCAATTTTCCTTTTTGATTGCTACAACCTCAATTTGAATATTTATTACGTAAACAATATTTTTCATGATTTATCGAATAATATAATACTTTATGAATTCAATAATTTAATTTTGAATCAACTTTATTATAATGAATGTCTCATACATTAATTATTATACATTTATATATGTTGACACCAATAAAATAAATAGAACACATCTTGAAGACCATGAAAACCCCATTTCTTTAATTTCAATACACATTGACTATACTAACATAATTAAACGAGCCAATATAAATGAGCCAATCTTCCTTTCTATTGTGACTTCCTCAATTTAAATTTTGATTATATAAATAATATTTTACATAATTTACGAAATAATATGATAATTTATTGCAATTCAATTTCACAATTTTGAATCAGTTTTGTTGAAAGGAATATCTGATCCAATTTTTATTAAATCATATATTGTTCTGTAGAATTAGTTGAAATATTAATCCAGCAAGCTAAACCATAAAATATATAAGAAAAGTATTTAAAAAAAACTAAGTCTCCCACTTGGTAAGATATGTGTTATAGTTTGCTGTTTAGACGTTCTCCGACTGTTTAAAATTATGACCGTTCAAAATTTGAAAATTATATAACCGTTAACGCATTTTAACGAGCTTTCTCTGTAGTTTGTGATATTTAAATAAACGTTCGCAGTTTGTTCAGTTGTTTGCTTCATACCAATTCAAAAAGACCATGCCCGCCCAATCACAGACATAACTCAGAAGACTTCTATCCATTTCTTCGACAGAGATGGACAAGGTATTGCAAATAATTTGTTCAATTTTGGGCCTTTTTGGTTTTGATTATTTTTATTGGTTATTTCAAATCCTCGTTGTGCTGGCAGTTAAAGAATTCTTTGGGACTGTGTCATTGTGCTGGCATCGTTGAAAATGGGAAGTTTTCGGCAATTTCATGACCAGGAGAATTTCAGGAAATGGCTCATATTGCCAACGGCCAAGACCCTGGCAATTGTGTCTCTCTTCAGAAGCATTCTACAGTCATTTACATGTCAAAACAGTAACATGGTATTACTAATTTCAAGTTGTGATATTATCAGCTGGTGATCTTTGATTTGAAAGATTGTTGACTGGTGTAATTTCAAGTTGATAATATATTTCTGAAAGAAGTAAAAACTCCTGATTATAATTTGGATGGCAGAGCGTAAATTGGAATCAAAGCAACATGCTGATACTCCAGGAGAGCTGCGTGGATGGAGCAGGTTCATTCGTGATCTATGCACCAGTCGATATTGCAGGTAGGAACTTACCATTTTAGCGAAAATGTATGGTTAAATTTTGTGCGTTGAGGGTTTGCCCTAAACTGTTGTTTAACTCTCTTGGGTGAATTTTCCTTGTGGGGTAACCTTTAAAGGATACTAGGATATCCTGTACCCTTGATCTGCACCTAGCTTAGCTGGATCTGCACTCTTTTGTTGCCCAGTGAATTAGACGCTGTTGTTTTCCAACTTTGCTTTGTTTTTCCATGAGTTGTCGAGTTGCATGAGTTATTTTAGCCAATTTTACTCTCTTCTTGATTCTCAATATACTAAATGATATTCTCAAATGACAACTCATCCAACAACATGTTGCCTAGAAAAGGATGTGGGCTCACTCAAATTGAATCAACATAAAATCCGCAAGAATATGAAGAATTTTGTTGCTTACTGCAAAGATTCGGTGCAAAATGCTACTACTACCCTTCAAGTATTCTAGATTGAACGAGAGATAAGAAAAACTAAGTAGAAGGTGGAAGATTTCATTGCTCTGGGGAATTCTATCTTCTTTGACATTGCTAATAGAATGATATTGCTCTAGTCAATGATATTGATCAAAGTGGTATTACTAAAAAGATTATGTCCAACAAGTTAGAGTTCCCCAATCATGAATGGCACGCCATCAAAGGCCTAAAGCTATTGTTTGATCTGTAGTTGTCTCCTGCCAAACTTTTGTTTTCTCTAATGCCTACTGTTGGTTTTCTCACGTATTTATTTTAGTGCTTGTTTTAATTTAGTGAGACTTGTTCTCCTAGCTATCTTGGTTGTTTTGTAATAGGTTTGAACACTTTCTCATGTTAACCTTAATCAAAACATTTTTAGAATAAATGGGGCATTTTCGTGAACAAAATACTATGTTACCCGGTTTGGCGGCTTTATGGTGCAGGTACCACGTCAGTACAGTTCGGGGTTTTTCGTCGACTATCTTGATTTCAGTCTCTCGTGCCTACCCTTTTGTGTTCATGAGGATTGCCCTTTTTGTGTTCACGAGGATTATAAGGTTTCCTTTATTACAGTAACATATTAGACTCCTAATGGATAAAATAAGGTAAAATGGGAAGGTTTAAGCTTATCTAGGTATAAATTAGTTAAAAAGGTTCACTTGTTCTAACATTCCCATAAAGTTATGATAGTTATTTCTTCCATTTGGCTCACTCTGCTATATACATGGTTATTTGAGCATTTAATATATATTAAATCTATTGATTATAACTGAAAGGATAGAAAATATGGCAACAATCAATGGAGGTTAAAGCAATTGACAACAAGAAAAATTTCTACATTTCCAATGTGTTGTAGAGATGAGAAATAGACGACCAACAATTCATGCAGACTCGGACCTCCAACTATGTATGAAACTCTAAAAATAGCTTCTTGACGATTTTTTATACTCAAAATAGACAATTCTAAATAGAAGACTGGAGTGAGGAGATTACATTCGTTCCAAAGAAAAAAGAATGCATAGAGATATTGATTTATTCGATGTTGGCAAAGAAGTTAGCAAAAATACATAAACTATTTATCTTCACCGCAGTAAAATAATACATACAGCAATCTTACTTATTCCATTTGGCCCCATTTGGAATTCGTCTCTTGTTCCTTCCCCCTTCCATCTGAAAAGTCTATCTCTAAATAATCTAGGTTTACCTCTATATCCACCTCATTATTTTCATTATTTGAGTTGTCATTTGAGAATATGACTTCGGAAGTTAAGTTTCTATCGTTCAGAACATTTGCATTTGCATTGGAGAATTTTATTCTCTATTTTACCCAAATTTGCTTCATCAACTAGGGCACACGAGAGGTCGTAATTTGTATAACTATCTAGGACAAATCATAGAGAGTTAGTCATATGCCATATCATTAAAGGATTCAGATGCATTTCCCTAGGGTTTTGAAAATTGGAAACTGAAGTTTTCAGATGCTTTTTCCTGGGGTTTTGGAAATTGGGCACTATCATGAAAACCTTGAAAGTATTTTATATTTTAAAATTAGTTCCCTTTTTCTTTCAAATTTGTACCTTGTATCTATAGCATTGTTGCTATGTAATATTGGATTTATTAAGTTTTGTTGGGAATGCTGATGAAGGCAATCTGTAGTAAGGAGATAATCCATCCCAATAAACTGGGGTCTTTGGTTCTCTTATCAGCACCAACAGCTAACAATATGGCATGAATTTTAGATCTTTCATTTGTTTTTAAGGGTAGACAAGCGCACATCTCATCTTAATGTTTTTCCTATTTTAGAAAGTTGAAATGGATACGTATTGAAAAGCTTGGCTTTTTGCCTACAAGTCAAAAAAATAAAAAGTGCATTGCTTCGTTTTGAAACTTTCAAACACTTCATATCTAAAAAAATGAAAACACCTAATTTTTGTAAATAGTTTCTCTCTTACTTCTTATTATTTTGTGAACAATATCCCAAGTTGACTTGCTGTGAAAAATATCTCTTACTTATAAATATACTTATATATATAGTTAATTGATTATTATAGAACCTACCTATTTGGCATCTATATTCATCTCATTATCTATTTTTGCATGACCGAGAGAGATGGTAATGATTCAGTTTTGTCAAATTTCTATACAGATGTGTCTTTTGAAGACATGCTCTAGTTGTCAACTGCCTGTGTTTTGCTGGATAGAAGAAACAACATATTGTGGCAAACATGATTTGATATTTTCTGGATATAATCAATCAAAAAATTCAATTCTCTGCATATAAGAGTTTGTGTTGTCTTAAGATCATTGTGTTACCTGCCATTAACAAGTGAATAAAATGATATTTGTTTGAGCTTGTATGTCTGTTGCCCTACATATTGCTCATTTCTATACCTAAAAGGCTAAGCCATATATATGAGCAGTAAGAGAGAGTAGTTTAGGATCAAATCTACAATGGGTAGTCTACATCTTTCTCATTTGAAGAAAGAAGCCTCATTTTTCTTAAGGGAGAAGCTGAAAACAAAAAGGCTTGTTCTAACTAATGTCACAGAACCTGAATTGTAAGACCTCTCAATGTCCCATGATATGAATATCCTAAAATTGATCAACCTGAATTGTAAGACCTCTCAATGTCCCATAATATGAATATCCTAAAATTGATCAACCTGAATTGTAAGACCTCTCAATGTCCCATAATATGAATATCCTAAAATTGATCAACATAGATTTATTTACAATTTTGAGAAAGTTTTGATTTTTCTCAATTGGGCTTTTATCTTTTGTCAAATTCAGTATGCCCATTATTCAAATCAATTTTTCATTATGGAGTTTTGTTGAAATTTAGCCCAACAATTCAATTCTATCACTATTTAGAACCCATGGAGGCCAGAGACCCACACAATGGCTGCAATTTCTCAGCCCGCATTCAAAGCATGAAGAACTACCTACAGGTGCAAATCCCTCAAAAAAATAAGTGTCCACGGGGCTTTAAATGACTGTCATCACTTTGTATGATATAATCACACAACAGAGTCCAAATACTTTATCTCTTGAATACATTTTGCTAGATTTTCAGGCTTTTCAAATGGTTCTAAAAACACCCACCTCTTCACAACCCCTTGCTAGATTTCCAGGCTTTTCAAATGATTTACAAAGCACCCACCTCTTCAAACCCCTGGGACACTTATTAAGTGTTAACTACAACATCTGGTGAAATTCCATTATCTATTATGCTTTGATGGACGTTCAAGCCCTGTTCTAAAGTGAAGTTTGGCTTTATGCTAGCCAATTGCATTTGCTTAAAAGTTTCTAAGGCCTTTTCAATGCAGTTGTATTGCGTGTATCTTGCAATCATTACATTCCATGAGTTAATATCTATTTTAGGCATCCACATTCAATTATGTTGTGACAGCAACTGATTCTTCACTTTTCCTTGGATCCCAATTTACAATCTCTAACAAAGTGTCTCTCTTTCTATTTCTCTTAATCTCAAAATGTGCATTCTAGAATTGAAATCTTCAAAACCTATGTGCAGAATGTTAGGATTAACAAGGCAAAAATAACAATTATGTGCAAATATAACTAATATTAGAAAATAATAAACCACACAGAATAGAACACAAGACACACAGATTTAACGTGGTTCACCCAATCCCTGGGCTACATCCACCAATAGCGAGTCCAATATTATTATTATCTAGTGATTACAACCTGATTACAATCCGTAATCCCTTACAGCCCAATTCTGCCGCAAGTACTAAAATCATACATCATGAAAATCCCTAACCCTAAGCCATATTATACAATATTTTTCCCACTTTAGGGTTAGAATGAGTTATAAGTAGTCGGCCCAAATAACCAAAAAGGTAGTCGGCCTCAAAAAAAATTTCCTCGGGGGCTGCGCCCCCGAACCCCTGCTCTTGGGGGCTACCGCCCCCAAACCCCCGCTTGGGGCCTGGCCCGGCCCCGAACCTCGGCGAGGTCGGGAGGAAAAGTGTACAGTACTTTCCTGGATAGTACTTTCCTGATTAGTCACCACAAGTTAACAATCTCCCACTTGGTGACTGATCAGTATCCTCACTATACTAAAAAATCTCCCACTTGGAGACTGATCTTGTAGCAATACTGCTACCCGCATGAGGCTCCCACTGGATTGAACCACCTTGGACTCAGTTGTTCCTTTATTTTGTTCAGTCTAGAAGACCAACTGAAGCTGAACATGAGTTCAACTTCTCCCTTGTTACTACCTTTGTAAACATATCTGCTGGATTATCATCAGTATGAATCCTTTCCAGCCTTAACTGTCCATCATCCAAAACTGATCGATTGAAATGGTACCGCAACTGTATGTGTTTTGTCTTTGAGTGCAAAGCAAAATTCTTTGCAAGATGAATGGCACTTTGGCTATCTATATGTAGAAAATTATCCTTTTGTGGATGTCCCAATTCTTCCATGAAGAATTGAAGCCATATCATCTCCTTGGCTGCCTCTGTAGCAACAACATACTCTGCCTTTGTAGTGGATAAAGCAACCACCTTTTGTAGTCGAGAAATCCAACTCACTGCTGTCCCACCAACAGTAAATATATAACCTGTAGTACTCCGCCTGCTATCTATATCTCCTGCCAAATCTGAGTCAACATAGCCTTGTACAGTAGTAGTAGAACCCCCAAAGTGTAAACACTTACTGGATGTGCCTCTCAAATATCTGAGAATCCATTTGACTGCATTCCAATGCTCAAGACCAGGGTTACTCATATAACGGCTAACGACTCCCACTGCGTGTGCAATATCTGGCCTAGTACATACCATAGCATACATTAAGCTCCCTACAGCTGAAGCATAAGGTACCTTAGACATTGTAGTCTCTTCTTCTGGTGTCTTGGGACACATATCCTTAGTCAATTTCAAATGACTAGGCAAAGGTGTGCTGACAGCTTTGGCATTTTCCATAGAGAAATGTTGCAACACCTTCTCAATATAATCAGCCTGAGATAGAGACAATTTCCTATTTTTCCTATCTCTACAAATTTTCATACCAAGGATTTGTTTTGCTGCCCCCAAATCCTTCATAGCAAAAGATTTTGGTAACTATTGTTTCAACCCCTTAATGTGATCCATGTTAGGCCCAGCTACAAGCATATCATCAACATATAAACATAAAATAATGTAGCTGTCATCATCCAACCTCTTAAAATAAACACAATGGTCAGAATTACACCGACTATATCCATGCCCATTCATAAAAGTGTCAAACAACTGGAGAAAATATCTCATCAAAATCAATACCATGTTTCTGAGCAAATCCTTTTACGACTAATCTGGCTTTAAATCTTTTCGTACCTCCATCCTCTTCTTTGATCCTATAAACCCATTTATTCTATAAAGCCCTTTTACCTGCAGGTAACTTACATAAATCCCATGTCTGATTTTTCAGCAAAGAGTCCATTTCATCTGTCATTGCAGACTCCCACTGAAGCTTTGTATCCACCTGCACAGCTTCATTATAACATTCAGGTTCACCAGCATCTGTTAACAGAATAGAATACAAAGATGGAGAAAATCTTTCTGGAGGTCTACTTAGCCTTGTTGACCGTCTAACACTCACTGGGGTGTGTGGTATTTGTTGTTGCTGTTGTTGCGGAGCATAAGGAACTACTGGAACATGAACTTGTGGAGTATCATCCAGTACTAAATAGTCATTTTCTTTCTTCTCATGTTGCAGCAACAGATCTTTGTACAATACTTTCTCATTGAATATGACATCCCCGCTTCTTACAATTTTATGATTTTCAAAATCCCAAAGCCTATAACCAAATTCATCAATGCCATACCCAACAAATACACATTTCTTTGACTTAGCTTCCAGCTTGGTTCTATTTTTAGAATCTATAAGTGCAAAAGCTTCACAACCAAAGGTTTTGAGAAAAGAATAACTCACCTTCTTACCACTCCATGCTTCCTCTAGAATACCACAGTCCAAAGGAGTAGAGGGGCCTCTATTGATTAAATAAATAGCAGTGTTTACTGCCTCTGCCCACATATTTTTGGGCAGCCTAGCATGCAACCTCATACTCCTTGCACGCTCCATTATTGTCCTGTTCATGCGTTCAGCCACTCCATTTTCTTATGGAGTCCTTGGTACAGTTTTCTGCCTACGAATACCATTAGAGGAACAACATTCTTCAAATTCTGTGCTGCAATACTCACCACCATTATCAGATCTTAGACATTTTAACTTTTTACCAGTCTCATTCTCAACCAAGCATTTCCATTTCTTAAAAGTTTGAAATACATCAGATTTCTGTCTAAGGAAATAAATCCGTACTTTTCTTGTTGCATCATCTATAAATGTAACATAATACAGAGAGCCACCAAGGGAAGATACCTGAGCTGGTCCCCATACATCTGTATGCACAAGCTCTAATCTCTGATTTTTCTTTTCCTTCCCACTCTTCACAAAACTAACTCTCTTTTGTTTTCCATAAACACAACTTTCACAGAAATCCATATTGACACATTTCAGACTAGGTAAAACTTTCTTTGAATGAAGTAATTTCATACCTTTTTCACTCATGTGCCCGAGTCTGTTGTGCCACAGTGCTGTGTCAGAATCTACAGCAACAGTTTGATGTTCTTCTTGCTCAACTGCAGCCACTATTCCTGAACATTCATTATCTTCTGAAACAATTAAAGTAGAAGGAACAGTATGACTTGTACAAAGATATAAGGTGCCTACTTTCACACCTTTTGCTACTACTAAGGAACCTTTTGAAACCTTCCAATTTTTATCATTAAAAGTAACTGTGCAACCCTCATCACCCAGTTGCCCTGCTAAAATTAAATTTCTACTCAGCCTTGGAACATGTCTTACCTCTTGTAGTAGCCAATGATTCCCATTCTGCAACTTAATCTTAATTTTTCCCTTTCCAACAATCTGACAGAGTTCATTATCTCCCAAATAAACTAGCCCAAAATCCCCTTGGACATAATCAATAAAATAACTTCTATGGGGTGTAGCATGAAATGAAGCCCCAGAATCTAAAACCCATGAATCATCAATACTTTCTAAGGACAAGAGCAAAGCATCCTCCTCGGATTTGTTACTTACCACATTTGCCTCCTTGTTTCCATCATTTTTGTCTCCTTGATCTTTCTTTCGAGACCAACAATCTTTCTTCTTATGACCTGGTTTTCCACAGTACCAGCAATCATTTGGCCCTTTAGATTCGGACCTCTTTCCCTTTGATTTTCCTCTTGATTTCCCATGATTTCCAGAGTTGTTTCCTCTATCTCTTGTTTTGCCTCTGCTTTCTGTGTTCAATACACTACCCGATGTGGATGCCCCTGAGCTTTTCCTACGAATTTCCTCACTCAATATAACACCAATAACATCATCATACTTTAGGGTATTAGAACCAGAAACAGAATTACTAACAGCCATTAACAAGCCATTCCAGCTTTCTGGCAAAGAACACAAAATCAAGAGAGCCCTAACCTCTTCATCAAAAGTAATTTTAACTCAGGTTAATTGACTTGTAACTGTATTAAACTCATTCAAATGATCAGTAACTGATCCACCTTCTACCATTTTCATATTAAATAAACGCTTCATAAGAAATACCTTGTTTGAAGCTGAAGGCTTTTCATACAACTTCGCTAGGGTTTCCATCAGATCTTTAGCTATCTTTGCTTCAGTAATATTGAATGCCACCGATTGTGCCAGGCATAGACGAATACTCCCCAGTGCCTTCCTATCCAAAATATCCCAATCCTCCTGAGACATTGATTGCTCTTTCTTGGCTACTCCCTCTAATGGCCGCCATAGATCCTTCTGATAGAGATAATCCTCCATTTGCATCTTCCATAACTAGAAGTTCTGCCCATTAAACTTATCAACCTTCAGCCTACCCTCGTCTACCATTTCTCCCACTTAATCGAGAGACTCTCCCACTAACTCGTGAGACCTGCTTCAGAGAATAGATGAAAGAACGAATGAAATAACCTCGCTCTGATACCACTTGTTAGGATTAACAAGGCAGAAATAACAATTATGTGCAAATATAACTAATATCAGAAAATAATAAACCACACAGAATAGAACACAAGACACACAGATTTAACGTGGTTCACCCAATCCCTGGGCTACGTCCACCAACAACGAGTCCAATATTATTATTATCCAGTGATTACAACCTGATTACAATCTGTAATCCCTTACAACCCAATTCTGCCGCAAGTACTAAAATCATACATCATGAAAATCCCTAACCCTAAGCCATATTATACAATATTTTTTCCACTTTAGGGTTAGAATGAGTTATAAGTAGTCGGCCCAAATAACCGAAAAAGGAGTCGGCCTCAAAAAAAAATTCCTCGGGGGTTGCGCCCCCGAACCCCTGCTCTTGGGGGCTGCCGCCCCCAAACCCCCGCTCGGGGCCCGGCCCGGCCCGGAACCCCGGCGAGGTCGGGAGGAAAAGTGTATAGTACTTTCCTGGATAGTACTTTCCTATTTAGTTACCACAAGTTAACACAAAAATTGCCATGTAATAGGGCAGAGGATGTTTTGTAAATCATAGGACCTAGTACAACTGGGTGTCTGCTAAGGTGTTACTCTACAATGTATCCTTATAAATTCTTATCAATGCCTGAATTTACCAGCAGTTGCAAGGTATCCTTCAATTTGGCCATGCCATTTTTCCGGTCGAGGATCACCCCAAGGAATAGCCTTATCGGCTCAATTAGATCATATACATATATTTTATACTTTTATATATTTTATTACTTTATAAATTAAACTTTCTATATATTTATTTATTAATATCAATTATTTATTTTATATTATAATAATATTTTATTATTATTATAATATACTATAATTATTTATTTTTATATTATTATATTAATAATAGATAATATTATTATATTATTCATAAATATAATATTTTAATATACATTATAAATTTTCTTATTATTATTGTATTATATATTATATATAATTTTTTTTATTAATTCATTTTATTTTTTATTATTAAATTCTATTTTAATACGAGAACATCACAGACAAGAGGTGAATGACTAATTGTGTTGACGTTGAATGAAGTCCGTACATAGACAACCATAGTCGTGCATCATTCTATGCCATAGTCTGCCTGTGTAACTTTGTCTATTCTACATAGTTGTCAAGTGTGGAAAATTTGTTCCACTTATGATGGACAATTGTGACCTATATATTGAACATCTTTAGAATTGCATTTATGAAGTCTCTTTGGACCTTAATATCTACTATAGAGATAACTCTAGTAGGTCTTTGTACACATAGTAGGAAAACCTGGCGAGTGCTCACCGAGTTGCTAAATACTTGTAGGCTTCAAAACCATGCGAGCAACTATTAAGTTAACTCACCTCGCCAAAGCCTATAGAATTAACTCGCCATGATCCCACTAAAGTAATGCACCAAACATGTCAATGTCATTTCCAAGGTTCCCTAAACATCATGCTTATCCTCCCTCCTATGGTTAGAGCTCACTAACATAATGGATGACCAATGTTAGAGTTTGAGGAAACTACAATAGGGTGTCTGAAGCATCAGGTTCCTTTCTAAGCCCAAGGGTAGGACATCCTTACACCCCCTTGGCCTCATGCTTAGGAGGCCTCACATCAATTTCTCCCTCCTTGTATTCAGTTATTACCCCTACCATGATTGACTATGGTAAACATATAAAAGTTACACATTATTACATGTTTTCTCTAAATAAAGGTTGACATAATAATATCATATTCATACACATTATTTATAAGAAAAAAATCATAAATATGACCATTATTCATAAGTAAGAAATCATAAATAAGGTCCACTATGCTATTTATTATAAGAACTAATACTTATGTTATAACTAGCCATTGTCGTTGCACCAAAAGATTGATCTATTAATGTCTCATACAACCACTAGACTTATAGAAGACACATGAGGATGTTAAAGCATGTGAAAAATCCCAAAGGGGGACATTGGAGGTTAGTCAAACAATCCCCCCTCAACATCACCTAAGGGGATTCGAACATGTGACCAATCTCTTATACTACTTGTTACAACTAACGGTTGTTGTTGCACCAAAAGATCGACCTGTTAATGCCCAATAAAACCAATAGACTTAACGAAGACATATGAGGCTGTTAAACCATGTCACAAATCTTGAAGGGGGATGTTGGGAGTTAGTCCAACAAATTTATACCAATTTTTAATAATATTCAGACTATCTATACTATAAGATAGATCGTTGTAAGACATATTTGACTAGTTCGATGATTTGAGGTATTTGTGAGTTTAATATGTTGATGGATGGTGGTTGAATGAATGTTAATTTGATAGAGTGATGCTTTATTTTTGCATTGTATCTATTCTTGATCCAAGTTAAAGTGATGATTTATGTGAATTTGATTATTATTTTCTTGATCTTTCTAATTGATTAATTTCTTGATTTCTTGGGAGATGATGGAGGATGGATAATGATTGATAAGTCCTTAAATACTTGGAATGAAATCTCCTTTATACTTTATTGGTGAAAGGGTCACCACCATTCATAGGAATTGAGTTACCACAACCTGTATGCATAGCAAAGTTGGCTTGGGCCATGGGTTTTCTCTCCATTTGTATCAGGTTTGACTTTGAGGCCCAAGCTTATTCAATGCACCTGTCTTGTACGCTATTACTTGAATCCTTAGAGGGATAGTCTTCTCTTAGCTCACCCCTCCCTGAATCCCAAATTGGAAATATGTAAGACCAAGATAAGATAACTTAGGCACTGAGATGAGTCATATGGATACCTTTAAGTTAACAAAAAAAATGAGTCACCAATTTTCATTATTGCCTGTGTGAATAATATATTATATCCAACATTGATTTTACTTGAAAGTCCTCCTAAATAGAAACCTTCTCCCCTTTGCATTTTCTAATGTGGGGGAGAGTCACACATCTTTATCATGTTTGTCATTTGTAATCATTACAACTTTTCACAATTACCACCTTCAAAAGAGTCACAACCCTTTAATTTTTTTTCTTTACAAGCATCACAATCTTTCACAACTTTTCATTTTGAATGAATCACTTCTTTATTTTCTCTTTGTTTCTTTCTTTTCTTCCATTAATTTCTAGAGAGGTGGTCTTTTTTAACCTCACCCCTTCCTAAATCCCAACTTGAAAACATGTAAGACCAATGTAAAACTAATTTTGCCTCACTCACTCCTTTGTGAACTTCAAATTGGTAATATGTAAGACCAAGGTAAGGCAGGTTGGACACTGGGAGGCCAACCTTCACCGGATATAGGTAGGAGGCAATATCCTTTGTTTCTATCCTATGGGAAGGTGTGTTTTGTGAGCCCCAAGATAGTTTGTTTTATACAGTTACCCGGGGAGGCCCCTTACTAAGTCATAGAGATACCTCTATGTTAACAAAAAAAAATGAATTGAGTCACCACATTTCATTGTTGTCTTTCTGAATAATATATAATACCCTACATTTCATATCAATGTCCTAAAATGAAATCTTCTCCCTTTTGTATCTTCCAATGTGGGGGAGAGTTGCATCTCTTAATCATATATTTTCTTAGAAAGAGTCACAACCTTTCACAATGTCTACTCTTCGATAGAGTCACAACTCTTCACCATTTTTGTCATTTGCAAATGTCACAACCTTTCATAACTTTTACTTTTGAATGAATCACTTCCTTATTTTTCTTCTTATAATTTTTTCTATTACATTAACCCTTAGAGGGATAGTCCTACCTCAACTCATCATCCCTTCCTGAACCCCAATTTGACAATATATAAGACCAAGGTAAGGTAGGTTAGATACTGGGCCAAATTAAGATGATACCTCCTAAGTTAACAAAAAAAATTGAATCACCATTTTTTAATTTTGTCTTTTTAAATAATATATTATAACCCACATTGATTTCACTTGAATGTCCTAAATTGAAACCTTCTCCCCTTTGTATTATACAATGTGGGGGAGAGTTACATCTCTTCATTTTCATTCTACCATTTGCAATCGTCACAAGTTTTCACAATCGTCACCCTTCAAAACAATGACAACCCTTCACCGTTTCTATTATTTGTTAGTGAATCACTTTTACTTTTGAATGAATCACTTCTTTATTTTTCTTCTTATTCTTTTTTCTATTACATTAACCCTTAGAGGGCCAGTCTTGCCTCAACTCATCATCCCTTCCTGAACCCCAACTTGGCAATATGTAAGACCAAGGTAAGGTAGGTTGGGCATTGGGCTAAATCAAGAGGATAACTCTGAGTTAACAAAAAAATTTGAATCACCATTTTTTATTTTTGTCTTTTTAAATAATATATTATAACCCACATTCATTTTACTTGAATGTCCTAAATTGAAACCTTCTCCCCTTTGTATTATACAATGTGGGGGAGAGTTACATCTCTTCATTTTCATCCTACCATTTTTAATCGTCACAACCTTTCACAATCATCACCTTTCCAAACAATCACAACCCTTCACCATTTCTATTATTTGTCGGTGAATCACTTTTACTTTTGAATGAATCACTTCCTTATTTTTCTTCTTATTCTTTTTTATATTACATTAACCCTTAGAGGGCTAGTCTTGCCTCAACTCATCATCCCTTCCTGAACCCCAACTTGGCAATATGTAAGACGAAGGTAAGGTTGGTTGGACATTGGGCCAAATCAAGAGGATACCTCTGAGTTAACAAAAAAATTTGAATCACAACTTTTTATTTTTCTCTTTTTAAATAATATATTATAACTCACATTGATTTTACTTGAATGTCCTAAATTGAAACATTCTCCCATTTGTATTATACAATGTGGGAGAGAGTTACATCTCTTCATTTTCATTTACCATTTGCAATCGTCACAAGCTTTCACAATCGTCACCCTTCAAAATAGTCACAACCCTTCATCGTTTCTATTATTTGTCAGTGAATCACTTTTACTTTTGAATGAATCACTTCCTTATTTTTCTTCTTATTCTTTTTTCTATTACATTAACCCTTAGAGGGCTAGTCTTGCCTCAACTCATCATCCCTTCCTGAACCCCAACTTGGCAATATGTAAGACCAAGGTAAGGTACGTTGGGCATTGGGCCAAATCAAGAGGATACCTCTGAGTTAATAAAAAAATTTGAATCACCAGTTTTTATTTTTATCTTTTTAAATAATAGATTATAAACCACATTGATTTCACTTGAATGTCTTAAATTGAAACCTTCTCCCCTTTGTATTATACAATGCGGGGAAGAGTTACATATCTTCATTTTCATTCTACCATTTTTAATTATCACAAGTTTTCACAATCGTCACCCTTCAAAATAGTCACAACCCTTCACCGTTTCTATTATTTGTTAGTGAATCACTTTTACTTTTGAATGAATCACTTCCTTATTTTTCTTCTTATTCTTTTTTTATTACATTAACCCTAAGAGGGCTAGTCTTGCCTCAACTCATCATCCCTTCCTGAACCCCAACTTGGCAATATGTAAGACCAATGTATAGTAGGTTAGACATTAGGCCAAATCAAAAGAAAACCTTTGAGTTAACAAAAAAAATTGAATCACCTCTTTTTATTTTTATCTTTCTAAATAATATATTATAACCCACATTGATTTCACTTGAATGTCCTAAATTGAAACATTTGCCCCTTTGTATTATACAATGTGGGGGAGAGTTACATCTCTTCATTTTTGTTCTACCATTTGCAATCGTCACAAGCTTTCACCATTGTCCCCCTTCAAAATAGTCACAACCCTTCACCATTTCTATTATTTGTCGGTGAATCACTTTTACTTTTGAACGAATCACTTGCTTATTTTTTTTCTTATTCTTTTTTCTATTACATTAACCCTTAGAGGTCTAGTCTTGCTTCAACTCATCATCCCTTCCTGAACCCCAATTTGGCAATATGTAAGACCAAGGTAAGGTAGGTTGGACATTGAGCCAAATCAAGAGGATACCTCTGAGTTAACAAAAAAATTTGAATCACCACTTTTTATTTTTATCTTTTTAAATAATATATTATAACCCACATTGATTTCACTTGAATGTCCTAAATTGAAACCTTCTCCCCTTTGTATTATACAATGTGGGGGAGAGTTACATCTTTTCATTTTTATTCTACCATTTGCAATAGTCACAAGCTTTCACAATCACCACCTTTCAAAATAGTCACAACCCTTCACCGTTTCTATTATATGTAAGACCAAGGTAAGGTAGGTTGGGCATTGAGTCAAATCAAGAGGATACCTTCGAGTTAACAAAAAAAATTAAATCACCAATTTTTATTTTTGTCTTTTTAAATAATATATTATAACCCACATTAATTTCACTTGAATGTCCTAAATTAAAATATTCTCCCATTTATATTATACAATGTGGGGGAGAGTTACATCTCTTCATTTTCATTCTACCATTTGTAATCATCACAAGCTTTTACAATCACCACCCTTCAAAATAGTCACAACCCTTTACCGTTTCTATTATTTGTCACTGTCACAATATTTCATAACTTTTCCTTTTGAAGGAGTCACTTTCTTAATTTTTTTATTCTTTTTCCTCTTCTATTAATTTTTAGAGGGTTGGTCTTGCCTCAGCTCACCCTTTTTTGAACCCCAACTTGGTAATATGTAAGACCAAGGTAAGGTAGGTTGGGCATTGAGTTGAGTTATAAGGATATCTGTGAGTTAACACAGGAAAAAAATTGAGTCACCACTTTTCATTATTTATTTTATGAGTAATATATCATACCCCATATTAATTTCATTTAAATGTCTTCTAAAACTAAACATTCTCCTCTTTGTATCTTCCAGTGTGGGGGAAGAGTTACATCTATTCACCATATCTTCTCTTAGAAAGATTGACAAATTTTCATAATTGACACTTTTTAAAAGAGTTACAACCCTTCACCATTATTATCTTCTACGAGTGTCACAATCTTTCATAAATTTTTTTTTTGAATGATTCACCTCCTTATTTTTTTCTTATTTTTTTTCTCTTCTATTAATCCTTAAAGGGATAGTCTCTCCTCAATTGACCATTTTTTGAACCCCAATTTGGTAAGATGTAAGACCAACGTAAGGTAGGTTGGGCACTAAGCTAATTGATAGAGATACCTTTGAATTTAAAAAAGAGAGAAATTGAATCACCACTTTTCATTGTTGTCTTTTAGAATAATATATTATACCATACATTGATTTCATTTTAATGTCCTCGTAAATTGAAACATTCTCCCATTTGTATCTTCCAATGTGGGGGAGAGTCACATCTCTTCATCATATATTTTTCTATAAACAGTCACAGCTTTTCACAATTGCCACTTTTCAAAAGAGCCACAACTCTTCATCATTTTGTGTCCTTTGCGAATGTCACAACTTTTCATAACTTTTTCCTTTTAAATAACTCACTTTTATATTTTATTTTTAATCTTTTTTCTATTACATTAATACTTAGAGGGCTAGTCTTGCCTCAACTCAACCCTTTTGAACCCTAACTTGGCAATATGTAAGACCAAGGTAAGGTAGGTTAGGCATTGGACCAAATCACGATGATACATATGAGTTAACAAAAAAATTGAATAACCACTTTTTATTTTTTCCTTTTTGAATAATATATTATATCTTACATTAATTTCACTTGAATGTCCTAAATTGAAACCTTCTCCCCCTTGTATCTTACAATGTGGGGGAGTGTCACATCTCTTCATCATGTCTACCATTTTTAATCATCACAAGCTTTCACAATCGCCACTCTTTTAAAAAATCACAATCCTTCACAGTTTCTATTATCTATCGGTGTCATAACTTTTCATATCTTTGTCTTTTGAAAGAGTCATTTTCTTAATTTTTTGAATTCTTTTTCTCTTCCATTAATTCTTAGAAGGCTAGTCTTGCCTCAACTCACCCCTTTTTGAACCTCAATTTTAATATATGTAAGACCAAAGTAATATAGGTTGGACATTGAGCTAAGTCATGAGGATATCTGTGAGTTAATAAAAAAAAGAATTGAGTCACCACTTTTCATTATTTGCTTTTGTGAATAATATATTATACCCCACATTGATTTCATTTAAATGTCCTAAAATGAAACATTCTCCTCTTTATATCTTCCAATATGGGGGAAGAGCTACATCTATTCACCATATCTTTTCTTAGAAAGAGTGACAAATTTTAACAATTGTCACTCTTTGAAATAGTCACAACCCTTCACCATTATTGTCTTTTGCGAGTGTTACAACCTTTCATAACTTTTTCTTTTTAAGGAGTCACTTTCTTATTTTTTTTTTAATTCTTTTTTCTCTTCCATTAATCCTTGGAGGGCTAGTCTCTCAACTCACCGATTTTTGAACTCCAACTTAGAAATATGTAAGACCAAGGTAAGACAAGTTGGATACTGAGCTAATTCATAGAGATACCGCTGGATTAAAAAAAAAATTGACTCACCACTTTTCATTGTTATTTTTTTGAATAATATATTACACCACACATTAATTTCATTTTAATGTCCTCGTAAATTGAAACCTTCTCTCCTCTGTATCTTCCAATGCGGGGGAGAGTTGCATCTCTTCATATTTTTTCTTAGAAAGAGTCACAACCTTTACAATTGCCAAGAGTTTACAATCGCTACTCTTTGAAAGAGTCACAACCATTCACCATTTTTGTCATTTGTGAATGTCACAACTTTTCATAACTTTTCTTTTTGAATGACTCACTTCCTTATTTTCTTCTTATTCTTTTTTTTATTACATTAATCCTTAGAGGGCTAGTTTTGCCTCAACTCACCCTTCCTGAACTCCAACTTAGCAATATGTAAGACCTATTAGGAATAAAAATCCATAATACAACTGAGAGGGGGTGAATCAGTTGTATGATAGATCATTAAACTTTAAACTTTGAGTAACAACAATATCAGATCCAATGAACATAAATGAATGTCAACACAATAACACAATATTTTAGTCTCAGGGAAATCCTATTAAAGGTAAAAACCCCAATGAGAATTAACGCCCACAAATGATGTACTGAGAATATAGTATCCTTGTTAGGAGATCTAGCCTTGTTAGGAGCTTATTGAAACATTACAGTACATAGTCCTTGTTAGAGGATAGATCCTGTTATGAGTTAAGAAAGAAGGGTGGGCTCACTACCTAGGCTCACAACTGAAAGAAGGTTAAATCCACCTTCAGAATTCACTATTCACAACAAGTGTATATGAAGACATACACAATATTTTAGAATTGTCTAACAACAACTATCTTTTCTTGATTAGTTCTAATGAAATTCACTAGTATATATCTTCTCTACATCCAGTAGACACAAGCTCGTAGCTTCTTACAATCCTCTTTATATCACATTCATTCTCACCATATCTTTTCCAAAGAAAATATCTTACATATATACCATATTATATTCTACATGATTAGGTCGGCTAATTAGGCTTTCCTATTTACATAAACTCTTGCTAAGATACACACGGTACCTAAAACAAGTATACAATGATTCATTACAACAATTAAGGACCAACATCCATTTTCATTTTGTCTACACTTTTGAAGTTAGCTCCCAAATAAGTCTTCTCTAGATCACATGCCACAACTAACATCATCCAGTGTTCTGTACCTTGCACTAACCAAAAAAATCCTTTAGTGCCTTGTCTTTCATCCCTCAAACTCACATGTACCAAATCCATATCTTTTGTAAGATATAACAAAAACACAGAGACTCACTCTGTCAGCTTCCACTATTACTCGTCAGTAACCAATCTTCACCAAAACAAGTGTAACTCTCTCAATATGAAACATTACATGATGCAATATTGGATATAAGAACACAACATCTTCCTGTACTCTCATCTGTCTTCGCACATTCTAAAACATCCGTACAGTGTCTGTACACTGTCATAATTAGCCTATTCTCTTCATAGAGACATATGTTGATATCAATGACAAACCATAAATGACAACAGTGTGAATGCCCATTTAGTAATGTAGTGATTATATATATTAAATGTATCAATCAACACCCCATGCATTAGCAAAATCTAACAATCTCTCCCTTTGGCATTGATGTCAACATATGGAAACATCCATCATCCCAAGGTTATATCAATCCAAAGTTCTACAACCAAACAATACTACATACAATATCCCCATACAGTAGGGATTTTTTCATAGCGACACTCCCCCTTTGACAATAATGGCAAAGGGTGCCATGAGTCATCAACTATTTTTCAACATCTTTCTTCCACGATTAGTCCCCCTGAGGAGTAGATCCCTACATCTAGTCCAGAATATGATAAGGCTCTGAAAACCTTTGGATTGATGCATCTCTACATCATTTAATTTTGACTAGGAGGGGTCTGAACCCTAAGCATACCTTTGAGATATTCAAAGGTATCTTTTGGCAGTGACTTTGTGAATATGTCTGCAATCTGCTCTTTAGTACTAATATATTCTAATTTTATTTCCTTCTCTGCCACCTTGTCTCTCAAGAAGTGATACTTGATAGAAATATGTTTAGTTTTAGAGTGCATCGCCAGATTCTTTGACATATTCACTATTCTGGTGTTATCACAATGGATAACCACAAGCTCATCAAAAGTTATTCCAATGTCTGTCAACATTTATTTCATCTAAACAATTTGAGTGTAATTTATAGTAGCATCAGCATACTCTGATTCAGTAGTAGATTGTACTATACAATTTTGTTTCTTACTTAGCCAAGAAACCAACTTTTTCCCAAGGAAAAATGCACCAATACTAGTACTCTTTCTGTCACCAATGTTTCCTACTGAATCAACATCAGTATAAGCATGAAATTCAAAGCTATCCTTTATGTCATACCATAAGCCATAGTCTATGGTTCCTTTCAGATATCTCAACATCCTTTTCACAACAACTAGGTGTATTTCTTTGGGTTCTTCTTGATATCTAGCCACAATTCCAATAGCATTAGCAATATGTGGTCTGGTGTGGGTAAGATATTGTAATCCTCCAAACATTGATCTGTACAAGTTCTAAAAGATACACTTTGATTCATCATCGACTGTCAGCTTATTACTAGTCACCATGGGTGTACCGACCAATTTGTAGTCCTCCATTCCAAAAAATTTCAACATTTCATTAAGATATTTAATTTGAGAAATAAAAATGCCATATTTGCTTTGATTTATTTACAGTCCAAGAAAGAATTTCATCTCACCTATCATGGACATCAAAAATTCACTTTCCATTTCCTTAGAAACTTTCTTACATAGATAATCATTACCTCCAAAGATAATATCATCAATAAAGACTTCTATTATCAAGATGCCATCTTCACTAGTTCTTAGATATAAATTACTATCAACATTACATTTTTTGAATCCAAGCTGAAGTAGGTACTTGTCTAACCTTGCATACCAAGCCCTTCAAGCTTGCTTCAGCCCATACAAAGCTTTCTTCAACTTGCATACCATGTCTCCATCTTCGCATAGAAAAAATCCATCAGGTTGTTCTATATATACTTCTTCTTCAAGATCCCCATTTAGAAATACATATTTTACATCCATCTGATACACCTTGAAATTCTTATGTGTAACATAAGCCAAGAATAATCTTACAACTTCTATTCTAGCAACAAGAGAAAATGTCTCTTCAAAGTCTATGCCTTCTTGCTGTGAGTAGCCTTTACATACTAATCTTGCTTTGCTTTTATAACTTTTTTTAGTCCATTTTCCCATAACACATTCTTTGCATATAGTATTAGATGGTTCAAAAATCTTCAACAGATCTCTTACTACATTAGTCAAACTTGTCTTTATAATGTTATCAAAATTGACATGATAGAATCTTCTATGCCATAACCAACTGTCATCTACCTTGGCAACAAAATAGGAAGCTCCAGATTTATTTAATTCAAATACATTACCTCTAGATTTACTACCAGTTGCAATCAGCTTTCCTTCCTTACTTCTGATAAAATATTTACCATTACTAAATTGTAATTAAAATTTTTCATCCATCAATTGTCCAACACTCAACATGCTATGCTTAAGTCCATCAACAAGTAGTACATTATCAGTGTTAGTCTTTCTATCCAGAGTAATGGATCCTACTGCTATGATAGATTTAAGAAGATTATCTCCAAACCTTACAACACCGCCATCATACTTTACTAATTTAAAAAATTTGTTTTTGTGTCCAGTCATATGATGTGAACAACCACTGTCTATAATCCATTCAATTTTCTTATCAAAATGTGATACTAAAGCCTTTTCTTCATGTACTGGTTCATCTCTAATAGCAACAAATCTGATCTCATAATCTAAATCATCATCATCATAAATACCTTCACTACCATAGTAACATTCTTTATCCTTTGAGTACTTAGATTTGAAAAATTGAAGTTTGTACTTAGGAACCCTTGTATGACATCTAGATGCAAAATGACCAACCTTATTGCATGAAAAATATTTTAAAGGTAATTTGCCTTCTAATTCTTACCTCTCTTTTCTCTTCTAGCAATCAATGTAACAAATTCATCCATCTTTCTTTCTTCAGCCATTATTTGTTCCCATTCCTCGACATATTCTCCAAGCTCTCCTTTCAAACTTTCATTGCTCGTGCTTTGAAGTGTAGTCATTATCTTCTTGTGTGTAGATGCCTTAAATGCAGATTCTACTTTAGGTATAAAGTCTCCCAATTTCGCAGCTTCAAAAGTAGTTAGCTTTACAATCAACATCTCTCTGCTAAAGCTCAGAGTTAGAGGTATAGTCTCTTGAATTGATAGGGCCTTGAACTTGTAAGCAAGAGTCAATCATCTAAGGATCTTCACAATGACTTCTTCTTCAACAATGTGCCTCCACAGTTTTTGATTCTGACAACAACTTATGTAACCCTTTGAACATAAGCCCTAATGCTTTCATCATCATTTATTTACAACTTCATCTTTATTTTCCAGTTCTATAACTTTTCTTTCTTGGTATATTTGTGTCCTTCATATATTGCTTCTAATCTTAGCCAAATTTCATGTGCTAAATCTAAGTCTTTAACTTCAGTAAATTCTCCTTCAGAGAGTGCGCTGATCAATGCTTCTCTTGCAACCATGTTGTAAGAGAATGCCTTCTTCTCATCATCAGACGCTGATGGTAAGTAATTCTCATTCTTTATAGCCACCTTATTCTTTGTGATCATCCAATAGTCAATGCCCAAACATAGCAAATGAGTTCACATATTGTTCTTCTAACTGTCAAAGTTTTCAAGATCAAATTTTGGACCATCCTTCCTATAGAGTGCCATCTCCAAGATCACCTCAAGTTGTTAACCTTTCTCTCTAAGGACCAGTAGCTCTGATACCAATTTTTAGGAATAATAATCCACAATACAACTAAGAGGGGGGTGAATCTGTTGTATGATAGATTATTAAACTTTAAACTTTGAGTAGCAGCAATATCAGATCCAATAAACACAATGAATGTCAACACAATAACATAGTATTTTGGTCTAAGGAAAACCTCGTTAAAGGTAAAAAACCCCAATGAGAATTAGCACCCACAAATGATGTACTGAGAGTATAGTATTCTTTTTAGAAGATCTAGCCTTGTTAGGAGCTTACTGAAACATTACAGTACACAATCTTTGTTAGAGGATAAACCCTGTTAGGAGTCAAGAAAGAAGGGTGGGCTCACTACCAGGCTCACTACCCAAAGAAGGTTAAATCCACCTTCAGAACTCATTGTTTGCAAAAAGTGTATATGAAGACATACATAATGTTTTGAACTATCTAACAATAAATATCTTTGCTTAATCAGTTCTAATGAAGTTCACTAGTATATCTCTTCTCTACATCCAGTAGACACAAGCTCACATCTTGTTACAATCCTCTTTATATCACATTCATTCTCACCATATCTTTTCCAAAGAAAAGATCTTACATATATACCCTATACATTCTACATGATTAGGTCAGCCAATCAGACTTTTCTATTTACATAAACCCTTGCTAAGATACACACGGTACCTAAAATAAGTATACATTGATTCCAAGACAATAATTAAGGATAGACATCCTTAATTTTTATTTTGCAAAAGAAAATGCACGCTACACTTTTGAAGTCAGCTCCTAGATAAGTCTTCTCCAAATCACATGCCACAGATGACATCATCTAGAATTATGTACCTTGTGCTGACCAATGAATATCCTTCAGTGCCTTGTCTTTCATCCCTCAAACTCACATGTACCGAATCCATATCTTCTGTAAGATATAACAAAAATACAGAGACTCACTTTGTCAGCTTCCACTGTTACTGGTCAGTAACTAGTCTTCACCAAAACAAGTGTAACTCTTTCTATATGAAACATCACATGATGCGATCTTGGATATAAGATCATAACATCTTCCTATACTCTCATCTGTCTTCACATGTCCTGAAACATCCATACATTGTTTGTACACTGTCATAATCAACCTGTTCTCTTTAAATAGACATATGTTGACATCAGTGACAAATAAAAAATGACAACAGTATGAATGCCCATTTAGTAACATAGTGATTAAAAATATTAAATGTATCAATCACCACCCCATGCATTAGCAATATCTAAAAAAACCAAGGTAAGGTAGGCTGGGCATTGGGCCAAGTCACAAGGATACCTCTAAGTTAAAAAAAAGAATTGAATCATCACTTTTTATTTTTATCTTTTTGAATAATATATTATACCTCACATTAATTTTAGTTTAATGTCATAAATTGAAACCCTCTCCCTTGTGTATCTTCAAATGTGGGGGAGAGTCACATCTCTTCATTGTGTCTACCATTTGCAATCGTCACAAGCTTTCAAAATCATCACCTTTCAAAATAGTCATAGCCCTTTACCATTTCTATTATTTGTTGATGTTACAACCTTTCATAACTTTACATTTGAAGGAGTCACTTTCTTAATTTTATTTATTTATTTATTTCTTATATTAATTCTTAGAGGGGTAGTCTTGTCTCAGTTCACCCCTTCCTTGAACCTCAACCTAGAAATATGTAAGACCAAGGTAAGGTAGGTTGGGCATTGAGATGAGTCATAGGGATATTTGTGAGTTAACAAAAAAAAAATTGAGTCACCAATTTTTATTATTTCTTTTTGTGAATAATATATTATACCTTACATTGGAATGTCCTCCTAAAATGAAACATTCTCCTTTTTATATTTTCCAATGTGGGGAAGAGTTACATCTTTTCACCATATCTTCTCTTAGAAAGAGTGACAAATTTTCACAATTTCCACTTTTTGAAATAGTCACAATCTTTAACCATTATTGTCTTTTGCGAGTGTTACAACCTTTCATTAATTTTTCTTTTGAAGGAGTCACTTCCTTATTTTTTTAATTCATTTTTCTATTCCATTAATTCTTAGAGGGTTAGTCTCTCCTCAATTCACCCCTTTCTGAACTCCAACTTGGCAAGATGTAAGACCAAGGTAAGACAAGTTGGGCACTAAACTAATTCATATAGATACCTCTAAATTTTAAAAAAAGAAGTGACTCACCACTTTTCATTATTGTCTTTTTGAATAATATATTATACCACATTGATTTCATCTTAATATCCTCGTAAATTAAAACCTTCTCCATTTTATATCTTCCAATGTGAAAGAGTGTCACATCTCTTCATTATATCTTTTCATAGAAAGAGTTACAACCTTTCACAATTGCCACTCTTCGAAAGAGTCACAACTCTTCACCATTTTTATCATTTGCGAATGTCACAACTTTTCACAACTTTTCTTTTTGAATGACTAACTTCTTTATTTTTCTTCTTATTCATTTTTCTATTACATTAATCCTTAGAGAGCTAGTGTTGCCTCAGCTAACCCCTTTCTGAACCTCAAATTGGCAATATGCAAGACCAAGGTAAGGTAGGTTGGACATTGGGCCAAGTCACAAAGATACCTCTAAGTAAACAAAAAAAATTAAATCACCACTTTTTATTTTTGCCTTTTTGAATAATGTATTATACCGCACATTTATTTCATTTGAATGTCCTAAATTGAAACCTTCTCCCCTTTGTATCTTTCAATGTGGGGAGAGTCACATCTCTTTATTGTGTCTACCATTTACAATCGTCACAAACTTTCAAAATCACCACCCTTCAAAAGAGTCACAACTCTTCACTATTTCTATTATTTGTCGGTGTTATAACTTTTTATAACTTTTCCTTTTGATGAAGTCACTTTCTTAAATTTTTTATTCCTTTTTCTCTTCTATTAATTCTTAGAGAGTTAGTATTACCTCATCTCACCAGTTCTTGAACCCCAACTTGGCAAAATGTAAGACCAATGTAAGGTAGGTTGGACATTGAGTTGAGTCATAGGGATATCTGCGAGTTAACAAAAAAAAATTTAAGTCACCAATTTTCATTATTTTCTTTTGGGAATAATATATTATACCTTATATTAATTTTGTTTGAATGTCCTTGTAAAATAAAATATTCTCCTTTTTGTATCTTCCAATTTGGAGAAGAGTTACATCTCTTCACCATATCTTCTCTTAGAAAGAGTGACAACTTCTCACAATTGTCACTTTTTGAAATAGTCACAACCTTTTACCATTATTGTCCTTTGTGAGTGTTACAACCTTTCATAACTTTTTCTTTTGAATGAGTCATTTATTTTTCTTATTCATTTTTCTATTGAATTAATCCTTAGAGGGCTAGTCTCTTCAACTCAACCCTTTCTGAACTCCAACTTGGCAAGATGTAAGACCAAGGTAAGGTAGGTTGGGCACTGAGCTAATTCATAAAGATACCTCTGAATTAAAAAAAAAGAATCAACTTACCACTTTTCATTGTTGTCTTTTTGAATAATATAGTATATCACACATTGATTTTATTTTAATGTCCTCATAAATTGAAACCTTCTCCCCTTTGTATCTTCCAATTTGGGGAAGAGTCGCATCTCTTCATCATGTTTTCTCTTTGCAATTGTCACTACCTTTTATAATTGTCACCTTTCAAAAAAGTCACAATCTTTCACCATCTTTGTCATTTGCGAGTGTCATAACCTTTCATAATTTTGCCTTTTGAAGAAGTCACTTATTTTTTTCTTATTCTATTTTCACTCCCATTAATTTTTAGAGGGCTATTTTTGCATCAACTCACCCATTCATGACCCAAACTTGGAAATATGTAAGAGTATGGAAAAATAGGTTGGGCACTGGGTTGAGTCACAATTAGATACATTTGAGTTAACAAAAAAAGAATTATGTCAGCACTTTTCATTGTTTCCTTTGTGAATAATATTATAGTCCACATTGATTTCACTTGAATGTCCTCCTAAAATGAAATCTTCTCCCCTTTATATCTTCTAATATCGTTGGGAGTCACACCTCTTCATCATGTCTTCCCTTTGCAATCATCACAACCATTCATAATTGTCACCTTTCAAAAGAATTACAACCCTTCACTATTTTTTGTCTTTTGTGAGTGTCACGACTTTTTATAACTTTTTCTTTTGAATTGAGTCACTTCCTTTTTTTTTTCTTATTCTATTTTCTCTTTCATTAATTCTTAAAAGTCTAGTTTTGTCTCAATTCGCCCCATCTTGAACTCCAACTTGGAAAAATGTAAGACCAATGTAAGACAGGTTGGGTATTGAGATGAGTCATAAAGATACCTTTGAGTTAACAAAAATAAGAATTGAGTCACCACTTTTCATTGTTTTATTTATGAATAATATATTATACCCCACATTGATTTCATTTGAATGTCCTCTTAAAATGAAACATTTTCCTTTTATATTTTCCAATGTGGGGGAGAGTCACACCTATTCATCATATTTGTTCTTTACAATCATCATAACCTTTCACAATTGTCACCCTTCGAAAGAGTCAACACCCGTCACCATTTATGTCATTTGTGAGTGTCACAACCTTTCATAACTTTTCAAAAAGAAAAGTTACTTTTTTATTTTTCTTTTCATTTCTTTTTTTTCTATTAAATTTTTGTTAAATCACACCTTTCATTTTCTCTTCCTTCCTCTCTCCCCATTCAAATGAAGTAATCTTCTCCCTTTTTGTATCTCATGTTTGAGGGAGTCATAACCTTCCACTTCATGTCTTTTGACCTTTCATTAACTTATTTTTAATTATGTTATATTTTAATTTTGTTCTTTTATATTTTTGTTTTCTTAAATTTTAAAGTTATTATTATTGTTTATTACTAAATCCTATTTTAAAAATGAGATATTACACCAAATCACTTATCTCATGATTGTTAATCATACAAAAGTCACCAATTCTTTAGAGCTAGTCAACAAAATTTGAGTTCAATTTTTCATCCAATTTTTCAACTCAATGCTTACACCCTATCAAAAAATTCATAAAATTCATTGTAAACCATTGTTAATTTTGAATCCATGACCATCCTCTATGTGAGAAATGACTCTTAAGTCATAAGTCACCTATGCTAAAAATGTTTACGTGCCACTTAGTCTTATTTACACCTTGTTAATGAATGGACAAAATGTATCAACATCAAAATTAGATCACATGACCTTTCAATTACAATTTCAACACTTTATTCAACTCTACTAGTACGACTCGATACTTTAATTATTATATCAAAATACATAAACATTGTTATTTAATCACAAAGTTCAATCTAAAAATACCTCTATAAATTGGAGCTATGTTAGTTTGAATTGAGGTAAGATTTGTTATAGAGCTTGTACTTTCCTTCCCCCGCTTTATCAATTCAAATATATTTGTATTACCTTCCAAATGAAACAATACAAGTTATTCTCTTTTCTATGAGATTTAAAGCAACATTGAATATGAAAATACTTTTGGTATCATACACAATCTCCCTAGTTGCTAGGCATGTCGTATGGACAACTATGATTTCTCTATTAATGGACTTCGATTCTTACTTGTTGCTGTATCTTTTTCTCTTGGATTGAATCTTATATTTCTCATACACCAAAGTAAATTTGGTAGATAAAATACACATATTAGACCATGACTACACCTAATAATAACAATTGATATATTGATTTCTTTGGGACATCTTTACCTATTCAGGGTAAATTTTACATTTGCTTACTTAGGCATTATTGCCTTTGCTTTCCCTTAAAGTAACCTAGAAATATTATGGGGATGTATTTGCATCCAACTACCAAAACTTACAATCTAAAACTATTAACATCATTTATTTAATCATTATCACTAACATGAATTTTATTTATTACTAACCTAATAGGCTATAGATTTAATACAAAATATCCAATACAAATTTGATGGAAAACAAGCTTAGCCTTATTAGGTTAAAAAAGATTGAAAGAAAATCTGAAGAATGAATGCTTGGCTCAAAACACGAGAAGAAACTAAAACAAATCAAACAAATAATGAGAGGAACTCTTTAGATGGATATAGTATTCACCAATTCAGCATAAACTCATTTATGACAGGTCAATCAAAAGACATAATGTGAATCAATAAGAAATTGACAAGCAAGAGTAACAAGAAACAAGTTGGAAAATACTTTAATAAAATGCGGTGTTTGCCTAGCTAGAGAAGCAGACTAAGCAGAGCACAAATAGAGACTTCCAAAACATGAAAAAGAGGATTAGATCCACTATAAATGCATTTAATCAGAGGTAAACATATGTGATAAAAGTATAAGTCACCTCAAATATCACAACATGAAAAATGTTGAAGTAACAAATTGGGAAACTGTTTAACAGAAGAAAATATCACATGTATTAAAATTTGGAAAAAACACAATAATCTCAAGGAAAGCTAAAGATGATTAAAAGGGAGTTTAGAGGATAAGTTAGATTTGGGTCTAAGAGAAGACCTATTGAACACTATGTGTGTAGTAAAAAATCTCAAAGTTTCTATCTCTCTCATAATAAGTGCCAACATTCTAAATTTGTGATGGACATTTGTGACTCCCATGTTCCCAAATTTTGGTAATAAGTTCTCAAATGAGGGAATTTTTTTTTTGGAATAAAATATTTCATGACGCTTAGGATATTTTATAACTCAAATAAAGGTTAAATTCTAATAAAATTAAGGCCCTTACATAAATATCTCATGTAAGACAGACATAGGAGGTGGTGGGAGACAAGGTTCTGGGGTCACTCCTATACTTGCCTTTTTTTTATAATACTTGCGACGTTACTTTTTGAACTCATATTAACTTTATGAACCCTAAAAGTTATGACTAGATATCAACATATATTGATGAATAATTAATGTTATTATTACATGGAAATGTGGAAAAATTTAATGTTAAAAATATTAGATAAAATCTTTATGATATCTTTATTTTTCCTTAGTTAATGGTCAACATTGTAGATTCTATAAATATTAGATAGTTTCTATTTCTATGATTGTCTCATAATAGAAACATTGTCTCTTTTTAATTTATAAATGACCGCTTGATCATTCATTCAATACATTCATTTTTTTACCAATTACATTCATAATATGATATTAGAGTAGTGATAATATTTTTTTTTAAATTATAGTTTATAAAATTTTCAAAATTAATTTCTTGGCATCTAGGGTTTTTTGGCTACCACTTTTCAGGGATGAATGTTTTTTCTTTTCATTCCAAATGATTCAAAATCTTAACCTTGAAAATAGAACACGATTTTTTGTTTTCTTAAGTCTCATGTTCATTTTCTTTGGTTAGTCGACCATTTCTCTACAAATAAAAACATGTTTTTGTGTTTTTTTGGTCTTCTCATAGTCATTTTTTCCTATTCTTGCAATTTCTCTATGGCTCAAGCTCTTTTCCCATGCATCACCAATCCTCTTTAGGTGGTCCTTTTTATCTGCAGCATAATTTCCATTTTTTTTTCGTCATTCTTCTGCAAATTGACAACCCTTCTTCTTCTTGATGACTCTTAACCTTCCATATGACCCTTTATCGGTTATTTATTTGCAATAGTCAACCCTTTTTCTAAATCATACGATCTTAGTTTTGGTTATTTTTTGTAAATGGGGTTTCCTTAGTTTTTTAGCTCGCATTTATAGTATTTCATGATATTTTTTTGCTTCTTCACTTTTTTACATGCCACACTTCAGACTTCTCAAACACAACCTAGGGTTTCAGCGACAAGCCTCTGTGCATTATGATCAAATTTTTTTAGATTCAACTGTGTCCTAGGGCTCATTGTTTTCAACCAAGTTTTTTAAAAAAATCTTCTAATTTCTTAGTTGGAGAAATTTTTTAAGCTACATATTTTTGTGGGCTTTTCGAGATTTCTAGGTCTTCACCAAAATTTATAGGTTTGTCAAAAATATGTACCTCAAGAATTGTGCCAATTATACTTCATTTTTTTTAAGTATGTACCTACATCTTACTTTGGTTTTGCATTAAGATCCGTGTCATGGATAGAAGACTACATTTGTTTTCATTGTTTGAAAAATGAAGGAAGAGCATATGGTAGTCATAACTCTGAAAAGTCTATCTAAATTCTATGAGAAATTCATAGAAACACTCAATATTACTTAAAGTTTTCAGAGTTATGCACCAAACTTCTTTAGTAGGATCATAGGACAGAACAATTTGGTAATAGTGCAACATCCTTTTTAGGACAAACCTTCACATCCCAATCCTTTCAAAAGGATCAATGAAAATCTTAATCCTCTAAGTAGAAAGGTTCCAATCAACCTTACGATAGCTCAAAGATGAAGAAAGTTCAAGCTAGGGTTCCCAAAATATCATGCTTATCCTCCCTCTTATGATTAGAGCTCCTTAACATAATGGACAACCAAGGTAAGATTTTGATGAAACTGCAATAGGGTTTTTGGAGTGTCCTTCCTTTATGATCCCACGGGTAGGGCATCCTTGTGCCTCCTTGGCCTTATGGGACTATTCATCGCACCATGAGTTGGTGTGCTTAGAAGAAGACCTCACAACAAAATTTCCCTCCTTTTATTCACTTACTATCCCTACTACAATTGACTATGGTAAACATATAAGAGTTAAACATTATTGCATGTATTCTCCAAATAAAAGGTGACATAAAAATATCATATTCATACACATTATTTATAAGAAAGAAATCATAAATAGGACTATTATTCATAAGAAAGATATCATAAATAAGACCCATTCCACTATTTATTATAAGAACTAATACATCATACCAATTTATTATAATATTCAAATTCTCTATGCTATAAGAGAGATTGTTGTAAGATAGATTTGATTGGCTCGATGATTCAACGTATTGGTGAGTTATGATTAAATAATTATCGATTAGATGATTGAGAAGTGATGATATAATAAATGCTAGTTTGACATGTTGATGGATGGTGATTGAAGGCATGTTGATTTGATAGATTATGTTGCTATAAATGATAGTAATGTTGAAGATTGATTATGTGATGGAGTTGATGATGAAGACCAACCAAGTTAAGAAGACTACATGATGATAGTAGAAAGATTATATCTATTATTATCTTGTCATTGATGTCAAGTAATTAATTTCTAATTTATATTATGTAGCCATATCATTCAGTAATGATTTAAGTTGAATGAGTTAAGGAGATGCAGAAATGAGAAGTTGTAGAACTTAAATGGGCAACTGATATAGATCAAACAATGATTAGACTATGATGATATAATTTTTTTTCACCTAACATATGATTGTGTCAAGTGGTAAAAGCATGATATTGAAGATTTGACAACTCGGTAAGATAAGTTGTTTTTGCTACTGAGCAGGAAAAGTCACTTGGTAAGGTAAGTGAAAAAGGAAAGGTCACTCGATAAATAGAAAGGAATTCAAGACATGGAACAACAAAGAAAGGTTTAGGCACCGAGCAGTTAACCAAAATTCAAAGGAAGAACACTGAGCAAGGAAAAGTTATTAAATATGGATTAAATTGACATTTACTAATGAGTTGGATGATTATTATGATGAGGCAAGTTTATTTCAAAGATCCACGGTTATGAAAATTCAAGAAGAATATCTATGACAAGATTTAAGCAGCAAAAATGAAGGAACAAGTTTCAAGAAAAGTTCAAGCTCCCAGGAGAAAAGGAAATGTGTTATCGAGATCTGATTTCAAGGTATAATAAAATGAAAGGTCAGGATTAACTAAAGGAAAACGTAATAGATGAGATTAAGAGGCAAACATTATCTATAAAAGATGATCTTGTATGGGTAATTAGCTAGAAAATTTGAATAGTTGAAGCGTTACCGACTGTGTGCTAAGGAAAGCACCTTCATAGGGTTAGTGTCTTCAATAAATCATAATAACATTTAAATAACCATAATAAGAAATTTAACTAAGCAAATTTAAAGAATCTTGAGCATTGTATGGCTTTCTAATTAGGGATGCTAATAATGAGCTCTCAGCAAGCTCTCACTAGTGACAACTCTAATATGAGAATTGAATGATAAGCAAGCTAAACCAATTAATTCCAAATTGAAATGCTAATTAGCTCCTAAATTTTCCTTTCTAACTCAAATTTACAAGAGGTTTGATGCTTCATAAAATTTGTGGATGAGTATTGCTTCAATTATGCCCTACTTTTATAGATTTTGGCAAGGGTAGGGGGTGTAGTTGATTTGATCATGATTAGGTGAGGGTTAAGTCCATGGTTCCACCTTTGGAGACCATTTAAATATTTTGTCCTCTAAGCTTGGGACCAAAGGACAAAATGAGTGGACAAGATTCTTTCTCCAAGTGAGTGATTGAGATTCAATTTAAGCTTGATCCATGTGAGCTCAATCCTTAAATCCTATTGGTTGATAATTTTTCATCCCATTTGGTGGTAGAGAGAAAATAGGATTTAATCAATTAAATTTAATTAATATCTTTAGCGATGTGTACCCCTTGAATGGGTTGATTTGATTTACATGAACTATGTAATTAATTAAATTAATTATACAATTGATTGATTTATCGTGCTTTATTTGATTTAAATTGAATTTATGGCTTTTGATTTTTAATTAAATTTGATTGATGGCTTGATTGCAATTTTTCTTTGATAATAGCTTGACTTGATTTATTTGCTTTGATTTTTTCCTTATTTGTTCACTCAAATGATCTTGTCCAATTTTAGGTGATTACACTGACTATTATAGAGAAGAAGGAACATATAGATTTTGAGTGGGAAAACAAAGATTTGTTGAAGTGTTGATGCCACTATTTCTTATTAGCATTTGTAATAGAGAAATCTCTTAACACAATGGACTTAATATTCTTATTGTAATATCCTTGAAAAAGGTAAACATTCTAAAGAGTGTTTTAAGCCCTCTAACAAGGTCACTTGTAACAAGGTGAAGATCCTAAGAGATTTGAGGTAAATCCGTTAATTGAGTCACACCTAACAATGTGTATTGTAATTTTTAACCAGATTGGCTCTTAACCGGGTGTACTTTTAAAAATTATTTATCTTAGTAGGCGATAATTCTCATAGTGGTTTTTCCTAAAGATGAGTTTCCATGTTAAATACTAGTGTTACATGTTGTGAATAATTTATTGATTGCTATAGTTTATTTACCATTGTCGATAAATAGTGAATTGTGTTGTTATTGAGTCACTACCGAGTTAATGAGTAAAAAGTATTTTAGGTATTTTGGATCAAGAATTACTAATTCACCCCCCTCTTTGTAATCCAACAATTGGTATAAGAGCTAAGTACTCTGAAGAGATAAGTTTAAAGAATTGAGTAAAAGATCTGAAGATGTATAGGAGAGAAGTATCTAAGTTGAGTAAGGAAAGTTTCTCAACATGGCAAAGCAGAATGAAATTGTATCTATCTAGGATTGGAGAACATGCCTTGGACTTTCTGGAAAATGATTGCACTCCACCAACCACTAGACCCTTGACAGTTGATCAGATGAAAGAAAAGAAGGAACACACCTTAGTTATGGTAGAGATTGCTTATTCATGCTTTGATGTTGAATTCAATGATATCAAAGACTGTACAAATTCAAAAGAGACGTAGGACAAATTTACACTTATCTATGGGGGAGATCAACATGCTCAAAAAGATAAGGTTGATAGTCTGAGTGGAAAATATGATAAAATGAGAATCAAAGATGATGAGAATATCACACAATATAGTAGCAGATTCAAAGAAGTTATTAGTGCCATCGGAGGTGATGGAGGAACCTTGAGAAATGAAGAAGTGGTAAGTGAAATTTTGAGAAACTTGTCTTCTAAATATGCTATTAGAGTATCTACAATTCAAGAATTAAGATCTATACCAAACAATGTTGTTACCCTTGAAGCCCTAATTGGTAAGCTTACTGCATTTGAGTTAACTGATTATGACAATAGTCTACTGACCATTGAATCTGCCTTCAAATCATCTTTTAGCATTGGAACATCAAGAAGAGAAAAAGAGAATCACAACAATTCACATGGAAAAGAGTATGACATTATCTTGACCGAAGAAAGAGAACACGAAGTGTTGGAAGCACTACTGGCTAACTGACTACCTAAAGGCAAGTGAAAGTACAAAGGTAAGTTACCATTGAAATATTTCAATTGTAATAAGATTGGACATATTGCATCTAGATGTCTTGACAATGATAGAAATGATATGATTGATAAAAGAGACAACCAACACCAAAGATTTAGAGATTTTAACGATAAAGGTAAAAAATCATGTTACCTAGCTGAGGAAGGTGTAATTGATGATGAATCTGATGATACCGACAAAGAATTTGAAGTTTTATTTGTTGCAATAACAGAATACTCAGATGAAGAAAATTTTGGAGATGAGAAAGAACTTGTGTCTCATGTAAGTAAATGTAACCCTTGATTATTGATAGTGGTTGTTTACACAGTATGACTGGTGACATTGACAAATTTGAGAACTTAGAAGAATATGATGGAGGATTTGTTAGATTTGAAAATGATGCTCTATGTTCCATGAAAGGTAAAGAATCTATTATGTTGAATGAGAAGATAAAATGCAATGATGCATATTGGGTGAGAGGATTGAACTATAATTTTTTGAGTGTTGCACAATTGAACAATACTAGCCACCAATTGGAATTTCAGAATAGAGTAGTGAAGATCTATGGTATTGATGGAGATATAATTGGAACTAGAGGATAATCGAGAGGTAATTTATTTTATCTTGATACTGATGCAAAGAGTTGCTTGTTTGTCAAAAATGAAGATGTATAGTTATGGCATAAGAGACTGTGTCATGTAAATTTTGACAACTTGATCAAAGTGAGTGAGAAAACCAGAGTAAGAGGTCTACCAAAATTTAACAAACTTGATAATGTGATGTGCAAAGAATGTCAAAATGGTAAGATGACCAAGTCAAGTTCTCTAAGAAAATCTTATTCTATAAGTGGTATTTTAGAATTTATTCATATTGACCTTTGTGGACCTATGAAAGTTCAAAGCTATTATGGAGACCGATACTTTATTTTGTTTGTTGATGATTATTCAAGAATGATGACTGTTATATTTCTCAAAAAAAATTTAATGCATTTCAAATGTTGGTATAAACAAAGAGTTGAAAAAGAAGCGGGAAAACAACCAAAGTAAAAAAAGATCTGATAGAGGTAAATTTATCTCTAATGTATTTACCATCTTCTAAAATGAGCATGGAATCAAGAGAAAAGTGTCTGTACTGAGAACTCCACAACAGGATGAGATAGCTGAGAGAAGAAAGAGATATATTGTTGACTATGCTAGAATGTTGTTGATTGACAAGAAAGTTGCACAAACATTTTGGAGAGAAGCCATAAGTATTGTAGTCTATACTCTAAACTAAATATAGTTGAAGAGAGGTACAAACAAGACACCTTATGAACTATGGTTTGAACACACATGGAATGTAGGTCAGTTCAATTTTTTTGGAAGTAAGTGTTATATACTGAAAGATGCTAGAAATGGAAAGTTTGACTCTAAAGGAAATGAAGGTATATTCCTTAATTATTCATGAAAAAGTAAAGCATATAAATGTTTGATAAAAGATACTAACAAAATTATTGAAAGTGCAAATGTGAGGATTGATGAATTTGTAGAAATGAATGAAGAGGATAGAAAAAAGTAACCTGAGGATTAAAACAAATTTTTCTATATGCAAGATGGTAATTTGGCTAATACAACCAAGCAGCAACAGGAAGGAATATATGAGAAAGATGATCCTCCACCGAGAGATAAAAAATACTGATGATCAATTTGCCAAACCTATATTAGAAAAATATGTGAGAAGACACCACTCACTGAGTATAATATTTGGAGACAAGAATGCAGGAGTCTTGACAAGAAGTAATTTAAAAGATAACACTTGTTTGATTTCTGAATTTGAGCATTGACTTGATGAAGGGTGACCCCCTTAATACCAAAAATACATAATAGAAACAAAGAAACAACAACAATTTTTAAGAACATAAAATGGGCTTCTTATTATCTCTACAAGTGTAGAATTACAAATTTTTATAATTACAATATGCAAATCCACATGGGCATTTTCCTTACAATATTCTATAGAACAAAGCCTTGAATCATTACCCAAAACTACTATCTTGAACTATCTTAAACAACACTATGGGCCTTCCTTATATAGGCAATTTCCACCGCTTGAGAAGGTTCTAGAAATTTTAGCCCTTAAGGCCGACCAACCCTAGAATTATTCTTATTTTCATTTTATTACATTAGAGTTGGCTCAAAACAACTTTCAAAACTCAAAATAATAAATTTTGAAGGAAATTCATTTTCTTCCATTTTAGGTGACCCAACTTCTGGAGATCATGAGTCATCACCTGTTGACCCGATTGGCTATTACGACCCTATTTCAGAAAGGCTGTGAAGTGCTCTATAATACTTGATTAGTGCAAGCTTTAGTCAGCTGAAGTTTCAACCTCATTCGGGGCTTCTAAAGCCTTCAAAACTAAGTTCAAAGTTTCTATACCCTGCTACCAATATTGAACATTTTCAATATCTTCAAAACTAGACTTGATCTGGAAATGAAACTTTACTTGGAGGCTAATATAATCAAAGTGAACCTCCAAGGAATAAAATAGATCATTCTAAGCTCAAACAAAAAACTTACTAAAAATAGTAAATTTCCAAAAATAGAAGCTCTGCACAAGATAGCCCTTATTGAAAAGAAACTAGAAATATTTTTCGGTGATGCAAGATTGCTCTTAAACCTAAGGTGCTCCTGCATCAAGACTAGTCAAAGATGCACTAGAGAATGAAGATTGGATGAATTCTATGAAAAAATAAATTGATCATATTGAAAAGAATAATACCTGGTCACTGGTTTTGAGACCTAAGGAAAAGAATGTAATTGGAATAAAGTGGATTTTTATAAACAAACTCAATAAGAAAAGAGATGTGATAAGAAACAAAGCAAGATTGGTATGCAAAGGGTGTGCACAAGAAGGTATTGACTATGGTGACACATTTTCCCATGTTTTTAGATTAGGTGTAAGAATATTACTTGCATATGCTAACTACAAGGGATTCAAACTTTATCAAATAGATGTTAAATCTGCATCTTAGAATGGAATTCTTGAAGAAGTCTACATTGAACAACTTGATGGATTTGTTGACAAGAAAAATAAGAACATGGTCTAAGATATGCCCAAGGAATGGCAATTAACTCTAAGATACACCCCAAGGTAACAAGTGGAAGGATGAGCGTTGCTACTCACATACTCACCACAAAGAATAAATAATGTAGGCAGTTGAAAGGATGCTTTGCAGAGATGGGAAAATTAATGTTTATAGGCCCTAAGGGGTCATAAGAGGTCTTAGGACACATTAATGTTAAATGTATGATAAGGGGTTGTAAGGGGTCCGAGAACCCCTTAATATACATATTCAAGTTTATAAAGGTTGTTGAGAGGTCTTAGAACACATTAATGTTAGAATGATTTTAGAACAATAGAGAGGGGGGGTGAATCAGTTGTTCTCAAGTTCAGATGTACCAATTCAACTTTCTAGCTCTTCAACAATCTCAGATCTAATCAGCTTTCAACTCAGTCTCTATAGCATATACCAATAATATAAAACTTGTAGTCCACTGTCCTAAAGTAAATAACTTGTAGAATATAAAACTTTCAACATCATTCACATCAAAATCATTCACACAAGTATAACACTATGATTTATAGTGGAAACCCAATTTTGAAAAAAACCACTTGTAACATGTTACTAATTTTCACTCTTCTGAAGTGAGCTCTGTGAAAAGCCAACCCTATTAAAGGTTTACAATACACACTATTAAGTGTGACCTGGTTAAAAGATTTAATCACCCTGTTAAAAGTGGCCTTGTTACAGGGCTTAAGAACATTCTGTTAGGAATGAGAACACTAAGAGGGGGGGGGGGTGAATCAGTGTTCACTGTATTTTAACTTTTAACTTTAATCTTTATACTAAACTTAAATGCTTAAGTACTGAATTAAACATTCACATAAACATGAAACATGAAAAATATGGTTACGAGGAAACTCAAATAGGTAAAAACCCCAGTGGGAATTGACACCCACTAATATTCTGCACTAGTGTTTTGTGATCTTTGTTAGAAGATCCTTAACCCTGTTAGGAATTGCTTTACAATGATTTAAGTAAAGTAGACCTTGTTAAGGGTTGGACCCTATTAGGAGTCTTTTACAATAATCCATGTTAGGGGAGTGGATGCACTATCCTAGAGCTCACTACTCAAGAGATGAAGGCTACAACCTTCTGATATCAGATACACACTATATCTGCTGGATGAACTGTTACTGTGACACTGCTTGTTAGATCAGTTTCTTTGATGTGCTGATGCTTTGACCTCTTACAAAGCTCCAATACATCTTCTTAACACTTCACATACTTTTTCTTTTCTTAACACAACTCACTATCAACTTCCATGCCGAATACAATGGGCACATCTTATATTTATATGCGCATACAAAATAAACAACTAGGTCGGCCCTTAAACCTATTACAAACAACGCTTCCAAATGAGTTAGGTTAAGCGTGCTTACAAAAAAACAAGTATACATGTTGGAAATATAAATATAATAGGCACATAGCCTTTACAATTTATTACATTATAACCGCAAACCAAAATACTAACTGTCGACTTCCTGCTTTGTTCTTCTCTGGTACTCACTGGCTATGTGTCTTCAACTGTCTGTATCTTCCTCATCCTTGCATATCTGATTATGCACTCATAGACTAAGCATAAGTATATTCTAACCAACTTAACTTCCAAGGTGCATACCATAATTCATCCGTACGCACGTGCGCTGATGCTCTGCGCTGCAGGAACTCTGTACACTATTAAGTCTTCAACACTTAATTGAATTCTGATCTTTACATCAAGTGCGCTGACTCCAAACTACTATATGACTTTGTTTCCATAATGAAAACACTATATCAAGTCATATACATCAATATATCCAACTTACCAACAATCTCCCCCTTTGTCATTGATGACAACAAAAGAATATGGCCAAGTTGCTAACTGTCCCTTAACACAAATTTTTTTTGTCTTCTATACATTTCTTATTCATAATCTTATATCTCCCTATACATATTATAGTCCATATTCTATACACAACTCCCTCTTTGAATTTAATGACAAAGGTGTTCCAAAAAACTTTATCTACACATACTCACTGGGGGAAAACATCTGGATATGCTATCTTAAGGTTATGGATCTCCTTCTTCCAAAAAGTTATCAAAGAGTTAACTATTTAGAGATGGGCACATAATGCATACTGAAGCTTCTCCATCTTCTTCAAATCTATGGAAGGACCTTGATCATATGTGACCATTATGGCATCAATCTCCTTGATGTTTTGATTGAGAATGTCTAGTGAGGGCCCAAGAGCATTCCTCAACTGAGTCTGTCTAGACCTTATCTTTGCCATCTCTTTCTCTGCCTTCTTGATTTTGTCCAACTAACCTTGGTAGACATTTTTGCACATGTTTACATTAGTGGATGTGTCTGTCACTGAAATCTTCACCTGCTCAATCATGGCTTCTGCCTCTTTGATTTTCTTAAGATGGTCATCAGTAAGCTTATCCTGGTCCATGCAGTCTACAATGAATTTCCTTGACCAGAAAATTCTTTTAAAGATGCTTGTCCTATCTTGAGTGAATTCAAATCTAGTGCAAAGTTGCTCATTAGTTCACTCAACCTCTTCTTTAGGTACTTCTCTTCTGCAGCTTGGGATGCAGATTCTTCAAGGCTTGAAAAATTACTTTTGAAATGTGAGATGACTATGCTCACATCATCAATAGAGGGTATCTTAGACACTTTCTTGTCCTCTGGCAATAGACTGTTCAAAGTGCTTACTGATTCTACCAGGAGGGGATTCCTCATTACTTACTTTTCTTTGGCTTTCTCCATATCTAAGATGTTGAACTTGATCAAGTCTTCTTCTTTCCATGAGTCCAAACTAGATGTGTCAGGTGTCAAACTTGATAACAATGCTGTAGAGGGAGTGATGGGAGTGCTATCTATCACTTCTTCTTTTACCTTAACTAATTCAACTGATGGTTCATTATTCTTTTCTTCTTTTTCTTTCTTTTCTTCTTCTTTATTTATTTCTTCTTTTTCTTGTTCTTTTTCTTCCATCTTGTCTTCTTCTTTCTTATCTATTATATTTTCAATTAATACCTCTTCTTGATGAATGGGAGGTGTGTTGCTACACAAAATTTCTACTTCTTGTGTGCTCACAAAAACTTCCTTAAACTTGTCCAATTTAGTGTCAGTGGCTGCCATGGCTATCTCAACATTATCAATGATAATGGTGCTATCCTTGAGTGATTCTGACATGGGCGAAGACTTATCTAACTTTGTTTGTAATTCCATTGCAGGCACTCAATCCTGAGGACCTATAGATTGTTTCTTGATGGTCTTTGACCCTTTGGTAACCATTGTGGGTATATTAGCTTTGGGCGTAGTAGGTGGATACATGTTTCTATCCATAAATAGCTTCTCAAAAGATTTCTCTATTTCTTTGGAAATTAGCACATAATTTTTATCAATTATATTCAGAGTTCTTGTCTTTGTTTTGAGGTGAGGCTTCACTAGATCTAACATCAAATTCTTCTCTTTTAGCTGACATACAGGAAGAGTTTCATCTAAGATATTTTCTCTTATCTGCACATCTTCCTCAATAGCTTGCCTCTTTTGGAATTCTAGGATATTCCATACCTTGTCAGGGATCATTGTTTTTAGTTCCAAGACTGTCCTTTTGAACTTGATCATGTACTTTATGATCATGCTATGAATCTCTGACTTGTTAATTTCACTATACTTATCATAAAACTTCCCTACTTGATCAATTCTACCCTCATCAACTATTCTGGCACTTAGCAAATTGAGACTAGGTTTGAAACTTACTTCAGGAGGTGTTTGAGTGTTCCTTCTATTTCTTGTGACTCGCAAGGATGGATGACTGGTGCCAACCTCTTTCTCCCTCTTTGGCATTGCCTTATACTCAAGAGGAGTAGTAAGGTCAATAGTTTCCTTAGGAGCAGAAGAAGTGTCATCTTCTTTACTCTTCTGACTATCATCTCTTTCAATTTTCACCTTCTTCATCTTGGGATCATCAAACTTAGCTTCCACTGAGGATGCACTCCTAATTTCCAAAGTAATCTTTTCATCCCTTGCTTTATCAAGGTCTGCTTGTGTTACTCCATGAATTCTGAGTATCTGAGATGTAATCTTAGAGGCTTTCCTCTTAGTTGCTATGCTATTAAGTTTAGCATCTACTTCTCTGGTTTCTCCTCATATGTTCCCCACCTAGGTTCATTAGGATCTTTGGGGGATGATAGAAGTACCTGTGCATATGCTTCAAGGACCTATTCCTCTACCTCATAACCAAGTGGATGAATCCACTTAGTTCTTGGCTCAACAACTTCTATACAAGTTGTATCAATTTCAACCATAAAACATATTGTATCCTTATAATTTTCCATAATGTTCTCTGGAATTCTGTACCTCATTTGCATCTTTTCCCTAAAGGTCTTCAATTCCTATGTTACATAATCTCTCAATGTACTCTCAATGGATGCTTTGTTGGATATCTATGGCATGGTTGGAATGGAATTGTCCAAATACAAATTTGATACTCTCCCTACAATATGAAGGTACATGTAAATGATTAAGGATCCAAACCTAAATATTTTGGTCTTATCATGCTTGATGGCCTTGATGTTATCAATCAACTATGTGCACAAGATCTCACACAAGTTGGACTCCCCATCTTCCTTCACAAGTCTGATGGCTGCCAGAATTGTGCCTGCAGACACACTATTCACCCTGCTAGTGTGATGAAACCTATATCCTAGTATCATAGACATCAATTTGATGTCTGCTTGCTCAATAGGCTCAATTGTCATCCTGCACCTATCACTCCTTGACTTACATGTTTTCTCAACAATCTTTTTGACATCCTTGCCCATAGGAAGGATGACACCTATCCTAGAAAGGCCTGTCATCTCATATATCAAGTCACTGGTGATTCTTACTAGCACATCACCTATCCAGGACAAATCATCATGAATTCTGCTCAATAATATCTTAATCCATTTAGTCTCATATAATTCATATGTCATAGCATACTCAACTATAGGGTGATTATTCCACTTAACATATTCATGCATGAATGTTTTTTTTGGTTTCAACATGGTATCTATGTGTGCCCTTAACCTATCCAACCCTATTAGTTCTTTCTTGTAGTAGATGTATGCCCTAATGTCCTTATCATGCATAACACCCATAGGTGTGTAGGAGAATGCTCCCTCTAAATCATCTAGGGTTGACTTGAAAGGATGCTTCTTAAATATATATCTTTTCTTCTTTGCAACATCATAAACTATGGGAGTGGCCATGACTTACTTGTTTAACCACTTTCCAATTGATCTCTGAGATAATTTGAAGGCTTTTGAAATGATGCGACGAACTAGGGTTTCTGCAACCAACCAAATGCACTGCTAATTACTACAAATCACTGATAGATCACTCTACAAGTCTTCACAACAACTTCTAAGGCTCTTTCTACTCTTCAATCACTCTAAATTTGAATGTGATGAATAATCAAACAACTTTCTGTGTACTTAAAGTGAAAATTCTGCCATTAATGCTTGCCGTGTAAACCATGCTATCACTTCAAACTTTCCAACCGGAGTTCTACTCACAATCAGTATGTGCACTCTTGCAAAAAGGTTCCTTTATACTCCAAAAGCTTAGGTCCAAAGGCTCATACTCTAAGAATGAGTATACCAGCCACATAGGGGTTTAGAGCTAAATTAGCTCCCCTATGACCTTGAGGGCCATTTATCCAAATGTAGAGGGTGCATCCATTGGGGATGCATCCAATACATACTCATCAGTCTTGTCATTTTTTTTTTCTGACCAAATCAAGCTCACATCCTCTGAGGCTTTCACAAACTTGACTTCACCTTCGGGATCCAATACTGGTTCTTTGGCCTTTTTAGGGCTTTCCTGACTTTGCATCCTTGATCTACAAAACTTTGAGATATGTCTAGCCTTATTACAAGAGTGATAAATGACCGGAGGTCTTATATTCCTCAGCGCATTGACATGAGTCACCATTTTACATGTTCTAGTTGAGTGACCATTATAGTTACATTTTTGACATGTAACATTATGAGAACTTCTTACATTTGTCTGATTCTGATTTCTCTAATCATTCTAAATCCTATTCTTCTTACTAGTCTTGCAATTCATAGCTCTATGACCAAATTTATTGCATGAATAACAGTAACTATTAAAAGGTCTTACCTTTGTCCAGTTCCTCACAATGTGTCCATGCTTGTTACATGCAAAACAAGTGTAGTCTATAGGCTTGCGCTCATTCTTAGGTGGTCCACCATTGTCTTTGGTTTGATCTTCAGTCTTCTCAATATCAGTAGTCTTTTTGTGTATCCTTTCTTGCTCGCATGTTGTTAATCTGGTTTTGTGCTTCATTGTATCCAATACAGCTAGTGTCTCCTTTGACTCTTCTTCCATACAAATGAGATTCTATCAAATTAGAACTGGTGTGTAATTTGTCAATGTGATTCTTTGCTTCTTTCAATTCAGACTCCAATCTTTCTTTACTATTCCTTAGCTCCAAGATTTAAAAGTTGGCTTCCCTTAATTTTTCATTGAGTTGAAGGTTTTCTTTGACCTATTCATTGTAGTCTTCCTAATTGTTAATCAACTTATCATCAAATTCTTCAAGTACTTCTTTCATAGATGCATTCTCTTTATTCAACTTCTTAACCTTTGCTCCTAGATCACTATTAGAGCATTCTTTGAAATCCTTTCTTAGTCTTTTGATAACTAATTGAGCATCACTGACTTTTTCCTTTAGTTCTTCAATTTCTCTTTCTGATTTGTCCAGGTCTTCAAGAGAAGCTTCATGATTTCTTTTCAAATATTTCATTTCTTCTTTGTCCATGATCTCCTCAAGTTGTTAAACTTCTTTGCTGAGGACCAGAGCTCTAATACCAATTTTTAGGAATGGGAACACTGAGAGGGGGGGGGGAGGGTGAATCAGTGTTCACTGTATTTTAACTTTTCACTTTAATCTTTATACTGAACTTAAATGCTTAAGTGTTGAATTAAACATTCACATAAACATGAAACATGGAATCAACACATGGCACCAATATGGTTACGGGGAAACCCAAATAGGTAAAAACCCCAGTGGGAATTGACACCCACTAATATTCTACACTAGTGTTTTGTGATCCTTGTTAGAAGATCCTTAACCCTGTTAGGAGTTTCTTTACAATGCTTTAAGTAAAGTAGACCTTGTTAAGGGTCAGAACCTGTTAGGAGTTTTTTACAATAATCCCTATTAGGGGAGTGAACACACTACCCTAGAGCTCACCGCTCAAGAGATGAAGGCTACAACCTTCTAATATTAGATACACGCTATATCTGTTGGATGAACTGTTACTGTGACACTACTTGTTAGATCAGTTCCTTTGATGCGCTAATGCTTTGACCCATTGCAAAACTCTAATACATCTTCTTGACACTTCACATACTTTTGCTTTTCTTAACACAACTCACTATCAACTTCCATGCTAAATACAATGGGCGCATCTTATATTTATATGTGCATACAAAATAAACAACTAGGTCGGCCCTTAGACCTATTACAAACAACGCTTCCAAATGAATTGGCTTAAATGTGCTTACAAAAAAACAAGTATACATGTCGGCAACCTAAATATAATAGGTGCATAGCCTTTACAATATTACATTATAACCGCAAACCAAAATACTAACTATCGGCTTCATGCTCTATTCTTCTCTAGTACTCACTGGCTGTGTGTCTTCAACTGTTTGTATCTTCCTCATCCTTGTATATCTAATTATGTGCTCATAGACTAAGCATGAGAATATTCTAACCAACTTAACTTCCAAGGTGCATACCATAATTCATCCATACGCACATGGGTTGGTGCTTTGAGCTGCAGTAACTCTGTACACTGTTCAGTCTTCAACACTTAACTGAATTCTGATCTTTACATCAAGTGCGTTGACTCCAAACTACTATATGACTTTGTTGCCATAATTAAAACACTATATCAAGTCATATACATCACTATAGCTAACTTTCCAACACATTCCATCAGAATTTTACCTTGATTAAAGGATTTATATAAAATGACTGTTAGGTCAACCTTTATTAAAGGATTTAGATTGATACAATGGTTAGAAAGTAACAGTAGGTTTTGATCTGAAAAATACATAACTTACTTTGTAAATACATATCCACTTCACACATATTCTAATTTACTGACTGACATTCATTTCCATCTCCATCTCTGATTTGCTCAAAAATAACTTCAGGAAATCACAACTCTATTTAGCTCCTTCACAGCTTCACCTTTAGCCTTTTTCTTAGACTTATCAATCAATAACATCAATCTCTTCTCATAATATGTAACCTCATCATTAGGTTAATCTTATACCTCCTTGATCATGTAGATAAATCTTTTGCCACTTAATCTCCTCTATAGATCTTAGGTTTAGGTTAGATTCATTGAATCCTTCCATCATTATGTTCTCCTTCTTTTCCTTCTAGATACATCTTCAAAATTCTCTTTGAATCCATAAGAAAATGATTTACCATGCATTAAATGTTTTATGCCACTCATTAATAATGTCAACACATTTTACATATCTGAAGAATTCAACTATGTTGGTTGAGATTCTCAATTCTTTCTCCAAATGTAAATTACTGACACTTGATCAATATTGTGTTCATCTTCTCAATCACTACTGTGTATCTTAGTCATCGCTAACATTTTTTTCTTGGCAATTATCTGTCACTCGACAATTACTGATGTTCGGTCAACACTGGATTTTCTCAGCATATACTAGTGCTTGATCAATAGTAACATCACTCGGCTTAAACTAGATTTCTTTACTTTTTCTTGGTCAAGCCTATGTTTCTAGTCTTTCTTCTTCACTATGTAAACAACACATTACCTTGTCAATGTGCCACCTAATCAAGTACCCATTGAAGTATCACATAAATCAACCTTTCCTTAGATTATCTTGTTATCTCCTCATCCTCTTCATCAATAGATATGGTACTCTCCTAGATAGCAATAGCCTTACTAGTTAAGGTTTGACATCAATGATAATATAACAATTGTTCTAATTATAGTTTCCAACAATATCCCTCTTTGGCATTGATGACAACACCACATGAATATCATATGATTTACCAAATAATCCAAAATCTCTGTGCAATAGATATCCAATAATATCCTTAGCTTCATTCTGATTCTCATCCAACACATCTAAGTACTAGGTCCTTCTTGTAGAGATTTAGCTTTGTTGTACCTGAATCTCTTTGAATATCTCCCTCTTTACCTAGGGCCTTTTCTCCTTTTCTATATTTCTATATTTCTCCCTTAGTGCTGAATCACTCCATTTATTTTCATTGAATCTTCTCCCTCTTTGACAAAAATGCCAAAGAAACTTGTGTCCCTTACATCTTTACCATGTAGATGTCTTCATGTTAGTTTTGTATGCTATATAATCCCTTTGTGATCTTTTCTTATGACTGATCAAAATCTTTTCTTTTCTTTTTACAACTCTAGACAATTCTTAAAGTGTGACCTCTTCTGCATCAATTTGTCAGATAGTTTGATTAGCACATTTGATGCAATGCTCCTATATACTTCTAGGTAGGCTCAATTAGGGAAATCACCCCTAATTTACCTCTAAGGTATTCATGAGCATCTTTAGGTAATGGTTTTGTGAATATATCTACTAATTGTTCCTTTCTATTCACATACTCTAATCTCACTTCTTTGTCTTGAACCAGGTCTCTCAAGTAATGATACTTGATAGCAATATGCTTAGTCTTAGTGTGCATAACAAGATTATTTGATATGTTAATAGAACTTGTGTTATCATAGAAAATAACAACTGACTCAATGATTTCCTCCTTCATGCCTTTTAACAATTGCTTTATCCATGCTAAATTTGAACAATTCACTACTGCTGCTACATATTCAGCTTCTACTGTAGATGGGGAAATGCAGTTCCATTTCTTACTTGTCCAAGAAATTAATCTCTTTCCTAGAAAGAATGCACCACCACTTGTACTCTTTCTGTCATCAACATTTCCACCCCAATTTGCATCAGTGTAAACTTTCAGTTCAAACTTGTCATTCTTCTTGTAATATAGTCTATAGTCCTCTGTTCCTTTAAGATATCTCAATATCCTTTTCACTGCCATCATGTGACTCTCTTTAGGATTTGAAATAAATCTTTCAAAAATCCCAACTTCTAAGACAATATTCGGTCTACTATGGACAACATATTGTAGCTCTCCAATCATGGATCTATACAAGGTTTAGTTCACTTCAACTATATCATTAGTTTTAGATAACTTTTTTCCAGTAACCATAGGTGTACTTACTCGTCTAGAATCTTCCATACCAAAATTTTTCAGTATCTCCTTGACATATTTAGATTGAGTAATATAGATATCTTTCTTCATTTGATAGACTTTCAAATCAACAAAGAATTTGATCTCACCAAACATAGACATTTCAAATTCAATTTGCATCTCATTTGAAATTTTTTGACATAGGGCATCTTGTCTTCCAAATATGATGTCATCAAAAAATATTTCAGCTAACAAAATCCCTTTACCTTTTTTACTCTTCATATACAGATTATTGTTGTCATTTGTCCTTACAAATCCAATCTTTATCAAATAATTGTGCAGTCTTTCATACCAAGCTATGGGGGCTTGTTTCAATCCAAACAACACCTTGTGTAGCTTGCAAACCATATTCTTCTTGCTTGGATCAATAAATCCTTCTGATTGTTCAATGTATACTTCTTCTTCTAATATCTCATTCAGAAATGCAGAATTAACATCCATTTGATATACTTTGAGTCCTTTATAAGATGCATAAGAAAGTAGAGTCCTCACTCCTTCCAATCTTGCAACAAGGAAAAATGTTTCCCCATAGTCAATTCCTTCTTCTTGTGCATACCCCTTACATACCAGTCTAGCTTTGTTTTTAGTAACTTCTCCATGTTCATTGAGCTTGTTTTTGAGTTCCCATTTTGTTCCAATAACATTCTTATCTTTTGGTCTCGGCACTAAAGTATGGGTTTTGTTGTTTTCTATCTGTTCTATTTCTTCATTCATGGCTTGTATCCAGTCTTCATTCTCTAAAGCATCTTTTACTTTTTTAGTCTCAAACTCACATAGTAAGAATGTATAATTTTTCAACTTACTTCGCTTATGATGTCTTCCCACATATTGTGTCAAAGTAGGTTTAAATTTCCTTTCTCCTTGGTCATGATCTTCAGGTTCATCTTGTAACTTCTCTACCTCTTATTTTGATTGCTTGACATCATCCTCCTAATGCTCGACAACATCCTCATGATGCTCGACAACATCCTACTGGTGCTTGATAGACTCATGTAGTTCCTCAACATCTAGTTTAGGTACACTAATAGCCTCTCCTTCTTCCATGTATACAAAACATCTATAATCTTCAGGCTCTTTCTTGCACTCAAATTCATTCTTATCTGCATAATCATCAACTCTAACATTTTCACTTTCCATAATTTTTTTAGTGTTAGAATTCAAACACTTGTAAGCCTTACTCTTAGTGGAATATCCAAGGAATATGCCTTCATCACTTTTAGCATCTAATTTTCCATTTTTATTGTCTTTCAGTATATAGAATTTACTCCCAAAGACTCTAAAATATTTCACATTAGGTGCATAACCATGCCATAACTCGGTGTAGCATTTGTACCTTTCTTGATTTTTACTCAGTTCAAGGTATAAAAAACTATACTTACAACTTCTCTCTAGAAGTTTTATGCAACATTCTTCTCAATCATTAGTGTTTTGGCACAATCCATAATTGATCTATTTTTCCTTTCTGTTATACCATTTTGTGGCAGTGTCCTAGGTGTAGACATCTATCTCTTTATTCCTTTATCATTGTAGAATAGATTGAACTCATTTGATATAAATTATCCTCCCTTTTTAGATCTCAAAGATTTTAAGCTTTTACCAGTTTCTTTTTCAACTTTTGTCAAATACCACTTAAACAACTGAAATGCATTAGATTTTTCCTTCAAAAATATTACAGTCATCATCCTAGATTAGTCATCAACAAACAGAATGAAATACTTATCACCATAATAACATTCTACACCCATAGGTCCACAAAGGTCGGTATGACCAATTCTAAAATATTGTCAGAAGTATATGTCTTTCTCTTAAAACTAGACTATGTCATTTTCCCAAATTGACACTGTTTACATATCACATTTCCAGGTTTCTTCAATATTGGTAAACCTCTAACTTTCTTCAACTTACTGATACTTACCAAATTGTCAAAGTTTACATGACACAACTATTGGAAACTACAATTGAAGCAACTGTTATATTGTCATTGATGTCAAACCTTAACTGGTAAGACTGTTGCTACTTAGGAAAGTACTATATCTATTTGATTGATGAGAAGGGGATAGGAAAGGTTGGTAACAATAGCACCTAAGGAAAGGTTGAGTTATCTTGATACTATAATGACTACTTGATTATGTTGCACAATGATAAGATAATGTATTATTTATTTTAGTAAGGATGAAGACTAAACTGGTAGGCTTAACCGAGCAAAAGAGGAGAAATCTAGTTTAAGCCGAGTGATGTTAGTATCAACTGAGTTAGTGTATGCTGAGAAAATCCAATGTTGATGAAAAATTAGTTAATTTTTGAGGAAGACAGTGTTAGCCGAGGAAACAATTTTAGTATTGATCGAGCTTTCTAGTATAGACTGAGAAGTTGAACACATTATTGACCAAGTGTCAGTATTTTTATATTTGAAGGGAATTCAGATTTCTGGCTGACATTGTTAAATTCTTAGATTACGTAAAAGCATGTTGACTTTATTTATTGATTGTATGGAAGCATTTAATGCATTGTAAAATGTTTTATTGTAAATCTTTAAGAGATTTGAGATGTTTCTAGAAAAGAAGACGAAGAACATAAAGCGGGTAGATTCAATGAATCTGACCTAGCCCTAAGATCTATAGAAGAGATCAAGCGACACAAGATGTATTGACCTATATAAAGTTGTATTTAGGAAACCTAAGTACGAGGTTGAAGTGGAATAGAGGATACTGGAGGTTTTATTGACTGTATAAGTAGAGAAGGCTGAAGGAGAAGAGTTATGATTTCTTGAGGAGAATACCGAGAAGATCAGTGATGGTGATGGAAAAGATTCATAGTCAGTAAACTAGTATATGTGTATGGAATTGGATCTAATATTTGCAAAGTGAGTTGTATGTTTTTAGATCATTACTACTGCTACTTTCTAATCATTGTAACAGTCAAAATCCTTCTAACAGAGGTTGACCTAACAGTCATATGCTAAATCCTTTGAACAAGGTTGCATTCTAATGGAGTGTATGTAAGTCCTATAACAAGGTGCACTTTTAACAGAGTGGTTTAAATCCTTTAACCGGGTCACATCTGACAGTGTGTTTGTAACCTTTGATAGGGTTGGCTTTTAACCGAGCTCACTTTAGAAGAGTGAAAATAATAGTAGCATGTTACAAAGTGGTTTTTCCCAAATTGGGTTTCCACTATAAATCTTAGTGTCAATACTTGTGTGAATGTTTTGGTTTAAACATTTATGTGTTTTATAAGTTAGATACAACTGGGTAGTGGACTACAATGTTATATGTTTCTATTATGCAATTAGTAATGATCGAGTAGCTGTTGGTTGTTAGATCTGATTTGTTGAAGAGTTGTAAAGTTTTTTTTATACATCTGGACCTCAGAAAAACTAATTCACCTCCCCTCTTTGTATTTCTAAATCATATTAACAATTGGTATTAGAGTTGTGGTGCTTACTATTTACAAAGAACAAGTTTTAAGGTACTTGAAGCAAATGATTAGGATGTATAAGAAGGAGGTACCAAAGCTGAATAGGGAGAAATTTCCTACATGGAAAAGTTTGATGAAGTTACATCTTGCTGACATTGGAGATTCTACAAAATATTACATTGAGCATGAGTATACCACACCTGTTGCACCCCTGACTGCCGAGGAAATGAAAGCTAAGAAAGAACACAACCAAGTAATGTTGGAGATTGCATCTGCCCTAAGTTATCTAGAATTTGAAGACATCAAAGATGTAGCACTACAAAGCAAATGTGGGACACCCTTGCAACCATCTATGGCGGTGACATAAATGTGTTGAGAGCAAAAGCCGAGAGCCTAAGAGGTAAATTTGATGAAATGAAAATGCAAGAAGGTAAGAATATTGCACAATATTGTGGTAGAATAAAAGAAGTTGTAAATGCTATTAGAGGAGAAAATGGAACTATTAATTATAAAACTATAATTGGAAAAGTATTGAGAATTCTGCTTCCTATTTATTCTATCAAAATTTTAGCAATTCAAGAATCTACATGTATCCCTAACAACAATCTTACTTTGGAAATTTTGGTCGGCAAGCTTACTGCTTTTGAACTTTCTAACTATGATAACTTCACTGTTGGTAGTATTGGTAATGTTGAATCTGCTTTTAAGTCACAAATGGTTCTGAACAAGTCAAAGAAGGAGAAAGAGAAATGCATAAGTGAGAGTGAAAGTGAAAGTGATAGTGACACATTTGATGAAGAACTTGAGAATCTAGAAGCTCTTATGGCTAGAAGACTGAGAAGGGGAAAAGAAAAATACAAAGGTAAACTCCCTATTATATGTTTTTCATGTAATAAAGTTGGTCATATAGCTGCTAGATAACCTGATAGGAATGATAAGGATGAAGAAAGAGATAACAAGCACAAAGACAAAAGCTATTGAAGGTACAAGGACTCCAAAGGAAAAGGTAAGAAATCTTGCTACATTGCTGAAGAAGAGACTGAAACTGATAGTGATGATTTTGAAATTGAGGTTGTTTATGTTGCAATGAAAGATGAGTCTGATGAGGATGAGAAAATTGCATTGATTTCCTATGTGAACAAGAATGATAAATGGATTATTGACAGTGGTTGTTCACATCACATAACTGGTGACAAGAGTAAGTTTGATACCTTACATCATTATAAAGGTAAAAGTGTAAAATTTGGTAATGATGCACCATGTCCTATTAGAGGAAAATGATTGATTAAGCTGACTGATAAGATCTCTTGTGAAAATGCATATTGGGTAGAGGGTCTTAACCATAATCTATGGAGTGTTGCATAGCTTAATAGTACTGGTTATCGAGTGGAATTTTATCACAAAAAGGCTAAAATATTCAATGCCACTGGTGAACTGATCGGAAGTGGAGAACGACTAGAGGTAATTTGTTCTATCTTGACCTATTTGAAGAAACTTGTACGTTTGCACAACTTGATGGTATTTGGTTATGGCATAAGAGGCTATGTCATGTTAACTTTGATAATCTGGTAGAGATTGGTAAGAAAAAGAAAGTGAGAGGTCTACCTAGATTGAAGAAACCTGAGAATGTAATGTGCAAATAATGTTAGTTAGGAAAGATGACATAGTCAAGTTTCAAGAGTAAAACCTTTACTTCTGAGAATACTTTAGATTTGGTTCATACTGACCTTTATGGACCCATGGGTGTACAAAGCTATTGTGGTACTAGATATTTTGTTTTGTTTGTTGATGATCATACCAGGATGATGCATGTAATGTTCTTAAAAGAAAAATCTGATGCTTTTCAATTCTTTAAGTGGTATTTGGCTAAGGTTGAAAAGGAGATAGGAAGAAATATGAAGTGTCTGAGATCTGACCGAGGTGGAGAATTTATATCCAATGAATTTAATCTATTTTGCAATGATAGAGGGATCAAAAGACATATGTCTACACTGAGGACTCCTCCACAGTACATTATAGTAGAAAGGAGGAAAAAATCTATCTTAGATTGTGCAAGGACATTGTTGATTGAAAAGAATGTGGCACAAAAGTACTGGAAGGAAGCTATAAGTACAACTATTTACACTCTTAACTGAGTATAGATAAAGAAAGGTACAAATCTAACACCTTATGAATTATGGTATGGGTATGCATCGAATGTAAAATACTTTAGAATCTTTGGAAGTAAGTGCTACATATTTAAGGACAATAGGAATGGAAAATTTGATGCTAAAAGCGATGAAGGTATATTCCTAGGCTATTCCACAAAAAGTAAAGCTTATAAGTGTTTGAACTCTAACACTAACAAAATTGTGGAAAGTGTGAATGTCAAGATTGATGAGTATGCAGAGAGAAATGAAGCTGATAGTAAAAGAGAACCAGAAGATTATAGATCTTTTGTGTATATAGAGGAAGATGAGGCAAGTGATAGACTTGCACCTAATGCCAAGTCTAGGGTAAGCAATGCTAAGCATCAAGAAAATAGTGCCGAGAGAGAAGAAGAATGTGCCGAGCGATAGGAAGATGCTGTCGAGTATCATGAAGTGATTGCCAAGCATTTAGAAGCTGAATCTGACAATATTATTGGGGAACCTAATGAATTAGAGGAAAGGAGAGATGAACCTATTTTGGCAAAATATGTAAGGAGACATCACAAGCCTGAACAAATAATTGGAGACAAAGATATTGGAGTTCTGACCAGAAGCAAGACAAAGGATCCAACATGTTTACTATGTGAACTTGAGCCTAAGACAACAGAGGAGGCATTGGAGAATGAAGACTAGATACAAGTAATGAATGAAGAGATAGACTAGATAGAGAAGAATGATACCTGGACTCTGGTACCGAGACCTGAAAATAAAAATGTCATAGGGACAAAGTGGGTATTTCAAAATAAATTGAATGAGCATGGTGAAATCACAAGAAAAAAAGCTAGGCTAGTATGCAAAGGCTACGCACAAGAAGACATAATAGATTATGGGGAGACATTTGCCCCTATAGCTAAATTGGAAGGAGTAAGGACTCTGCTTGGATATGCTACTTATAAAGATTTCAAAGTATATGAAATGGATGTTAAATTGCATTTTTAAATGGTATATTGGAAGAAGAAGTGTACATTGAAAAACCAAAAGGTTTTGTTGATCCAAATAGAAGACACATGGTTTGCAAGTTGAACAAAGCACTATATGGATTAAAGCAAGCTCCCAGAGCATGGTATGAGAGATTGCATAACTACTTAATACAGATTGGATTCTCAAGGACAAATGATACGAGCAATCTGTACATGAAGGATGAAGAAGGTAAAGGAATGTTGTTGGCAAAGATTTTTGTTGATGATATTATTTTTAGTGGACAAGATGCCTTGTGTAAGATATTTTCACATGAAACACAAACACAATTTGAAATGAGAATGTTTGGTGAGATCAAATTTTTTGTTGGTTTACAAGTATATTAGATGAAAAAAGAAATTTTCATTACCCAATCTAAATATATTCATGAGATACTGAAAACTTTTGGAATGGAAGATTATAGACCAGTGAGTACTCCTATGGCTACTGGACAAAAGTTGTCTAAGAATGATGAAGCTGTAGAAGTAAACCAGACTTTGTACAGATCTATGATTGGAAAACTATAGTATGCTCTACAAGTAGACTAGATATTGCATTAGTTGTTGGGATTTTGGTGAGATTCTCTGCAAATCTTAAGGAAACACTATTAGAAGTATTAAAAGAATGAAAACAAGTTCATGAAATAATCCAAGAAAGTGAAGTGCAAGAAGGAGTTTACCATAAGCCAAATATGAGAAAGAGTTGCAAGATTAATCACCAAAACAACAATGCTCCATGAATCCAAACAATGAGCCAAGAGATTTTGAAAGGGGAAAGAAAAGAAAACCCCTTGTGACATTATGAATGAGGGCATAGCCTAAAATGAGAGAGAGAAGAGAGAAAGAGAGCTATATGCTCAATACAATAACTTCATCATGAGAAATGAGAGAGAGGAGCATCTCTTAAATAGAGATGAGAGAGAGGAGTTAGAATGTAACTCCCAAGTCTATGAATGCCACCATTCACAAGTGTGTGATACAAGTGTCAAGGTCCTCTTAAGGAGGAATCAATTAATTTCCTTATAAAGGAATTACAAAATTATGAGTTGTCCTCCCACTTTAACTAGAGGACAAAATACAATAAGGATACCTTGGTTTATCCTAATTTACAATAAAACACCAAGGAAAGATTATAAATTCTAACAAACACACATGATGGCCATGAAGAGAATAATGAGATACTTGAAAGGAACTATTGATTATGGGGTATATTACAAGAAGGATGAAAGATTTGAACTAAGAGTTTACACAGATGTTGGTTGGACAAGAAATGTAGATGATAGAAAGAGTACTAGTGGTGGAGCTTTCTTTCTTGGACATAGATTAGTTTCCTGGATAATCAAAAAATAAAATTGCATTTCCCAATCTACTGCTGAAGCTGAGTATGTTGCTGCTACTATTAATTATTTAAATATGATATGAATAAAGCAATTGTTGATGGGTATGAAAGAAGAAATCATTGAACCAGTTGTTATCTTCTATGATAACACAAGTACTATCAACATCTCTAAGAATCTAGTGATGCACACAAAGACCAAACACATTGCAATCAAGTATCATTACATGAGAGAGATGGTACACGATAAAGAGGTCCGAATGGAATATGTGAATACAAAGGAACAATTAGCTGACATATTCACTAAGGCTTTACCTAAAAAAGCACATGAATATTTGAGAAGTCAATTAGGGGTACTTCCCCTAACTGAGGCTGCCTAGTCAAGCTAGGAGCACTGCATCAAATGTGTTGCAAAGAATATCTGACAAGTTGATGCAGAAGAAGGTCACACTTTAGGACTGGCCTAGAGTTGTGAAAAGAAGAGCAAAGCCAAAAATCAGTCATAAGCAAGATGATAGAGGGAGAAATACTGAATTGAAAAGATGATATCTAAATCTGGTGGATGTATGTTGTAGTTGCTGCTTTGGCATTTTTGTCAAAGAGGGAGATGAACAGATATGATAATCACATGACAGAGATGATGGATCAGGATAGAGGGAGATTTGGATTTTCTAGATGGTCACATAAGTAAGGCTAATAGATTCTGAATCAGAATGAAGCTAAGGATATTACAAATATTTCTGATTGACAGATAAGTTTTTGGATTGGTTGGTAATCCATGTGTTATTCATGTGATATCATATGGTGTTGCCATCAATGCCAAAGAGGGAGATTGTTGGAAACTGCAATTGAAGCAATTGTTATATTGTCATTGATGTCAAACCTTAACTGGTAAGACTGTTGCTACTTAGGAAAGTACTATATCTATTTGATTGATGAGAAGGAGACATGCAAGGTTGGTAACAATAGCACCTAAGGAAGAGTTGAGTTATCTTGATACTACAATGACTACTTGATTATGTTGCACAATGATAAGATAATGTATTGTTTATCTTAGTAAGAATGAAGACTAAATTGGTAGGCTTAACCGAGAAAAAGAGGAGAAATCTAGTTTAAGCCAAGTGATGTTAGTGTTGACCGAGTTAGTGTATGTCAAGAAAATCTAGTGTTGACTGAACATTAGTTAATTGCCGAGGAAGATAGTGTTAGCTGAGGAAACAATTTTAGTATTGATCGAGCTTTCTAGTATAGACCGAGAAGTTGAACATAGTATTGACTGAGTGTCAGTATTTTTATATTTGAAGGGAATTCATATTTTTGGACGACATCGTTGAATTCTTGGATTATGTAAAAGTGTGTTGACTTTATTTATTGACTGTATAGAAGCATTTAATGCATTGTAAAATGTTTTATTGTAAATCTTTAAGAGATTTGAGATGTTTCTAGAAAAGAAGACAAAGAACATAAAGTGGGTAGATTCAATGAATCTGACCTAACCCTAAGATCTATGGAAGATATCAAGTGGCAAAAGATGTATTGACCTAAATAAAGTTTTATTTAGGAAACCTAAGTACGAGGTTGAAGTGGAATAGAGGATACTGGAGGTGTTATTGACTGTATAAGCATAGAAGGTTGAAGGAGAAGAGTTATGATTGCTTGAGGAGAATATCGAGTAGATCAGTGATGGTGATGGCAAAGATTCATAGTCAGTAAACTAGTATATGTGTATGGAATTAGATATGATATTTGCAAAGTGAGTTGTATGTTTTTAGATCATTACTACTGCTACTTTCTAATCATTGTAATAGTCAAAATCCTTCTAACAGAGGTTGACCTAATAGTCATATGCTAAATCCTTTGAACAAGGTTGCATTCTAATGGAGTGTATGTAAGTCCTATAACAAGGTGCACTTTTAACATAGTGGTTTAAATCCTTTAACCAAGTCACACCTGATAGTGTGTTTGTAACCTTTGATAGGGTTGGCTTTTAATGGAGCTCACTTCAGAAGAGTGAAAATAATAGTAGCATGTTACAAAGTGGTTTTTCCCAAATTGGGTTTCCACTATAAATCCTAGTGTCAATACTTGTGTGAATGTTTTGGTTTAAACATTTATGTGTTTTACAAGTTAGATACAGCTGGATAGTGGATTGCAATGTTATATGTTTCTATTATGCAATCAGTAATGATCGAGTAGCTGTTGGTTGTTAGATCTGATTTGTTGAAGAGTTGTAAAGTTTGTTTTATACATCTAGACGTTAGAAAAACTAATTCACCCCCCCCCCCCTTTGTTGTTCTAAATCATATTAACAACAACCTCTTATGCCATAACCATACAACATCATATTGTGCAAACAAACATGTTTCTTTAGATAGGTCTAGATAGAACAAGTTACCTCTTGTCTGTTCTCCAATTCCAATTAGTTCACATGTAGCATCAAATATTTTAGCCTTTCTGTGATGAAATTCCACTCAGTAAATAGTACTTTTCAACTGTGCCGCACTTAGTAAATTATAATTAAGACCTTCAAACCAATAAGCATTAGCACATTTGATCTTATTAGTCAATCTTATTGATCATTTTCTTTCACAAGACATGGTGCATCATTAGAAAAATTAACACTTCTACCTTTGTAATGATTCAAGATTTTAAACTTACTTTTATCACCAGTCATGTGATGTGAGAAACCACTATCAATAATCCATTTATCACCTTTACTAACATATGAAATAAGTACAATTTTTTCATCTTCATTAGAATCATCTGTCATAGAAATATAAACAACTTCTATATCACATTCATTAGATTCACTAGTTTCACTATCAGTTTCCTCTTCAAAAATATAGAAAGATTTCTTACCTTTATCTCTGTAGTCTCTGTACCTTTGGTGATCACTATCATTTCTCTTGTCTTTTTACTTGTTTTCCCTTTTCTCATCTTTGTTAGTTCTGTTAGGGCATCTTGCTGCAATATGGCTAAATTTGTTACATGAAAAGTAGATAATAGGAAGTTTACCTTTATATTTCCCTTTTCCTCTCTTTAGCCTTCTAGCCATAAGTGCCTCAAGGTCATCTAGATCTTCATCTGAAGTGTCACTATCACTGTCATTGTCACTTTTCACACATTTTTATTTTTATCTCTTAGGCTTATGAAGAACCATTTGAGAATTGAATGTAAATTCAACATTATGAATAGTGAAGTTATCATAATTAGACAGCTCAAAAGTAGTAAGCTTGCCAACAAGACTTTCCAGATTTAGAACATTACCAAGGTTACATCTTGATTCTTGTATTGCAAAAATTATGATAGCGTAGATAGGAAGCAAGGTTCTCAATACTTTATTGATAACAATCTCATCATCAATGATTCAATTAGGTCCTCTAATAGCATTCACTACTTCCTTAATTCTACCACAATACTGAGCAATATTCTCACCATCTTGCATTTTCATTTCATCAAACTTTCCTCTCAAGATTTCAGATTTGGCTCTTAGTACATTTGTGTCTCCACCATAGATGGCTGGTAGAGTATCCCACATTTTATTTGCATTAGTACAATCCTTGATATTTTCAAATTCAAGATAGCTTAGGCTAGATGCAATCTCCAACATTGCCTGATTGTGTTCTTGTTTTTCTTTCATCTTCTCAGCAGTCAGAGGTGCAACATGAATTAAATGCTCATTTTCCTCATAGTATTACACTGAATCAAAAATACCAGCTAGATGCAATTTCATCAAACTTTTCCATGCAGGGAAGTTCTCCTCATTCAACTTTGGCACCTCCTTTTTGTACATCTTGATCATTAGCTTCAATTACCTTTAAATTTTTTCTCTACAAGCACCAATAGCTCTGATACCAATTGTTAGAATGATTTTAGAACAATAGAGAGGGGGATGAATCAATTGTTCTCAAGTCCAACTATACCAATTCAACTTTCTATCTCTTAGACAATCTTAGATCTAATCGGCTTTCAACTCGGTCTCTATAGCATATACCAATAACATAACACTTGTAGTCCATTGTCGTAAAGTAAATAACTTGCAGAATATAAAAATTTCAACATCATTCACATCAAAATCATTCACACAAGTATAACACTAGGATTTATAGTGAAAACCTAATTTGAGAAAAACCACTTATAACATGTTACTGATTTTCACTCTTCTAAAGTGAGCTATGTGAAAAGCCAACCCTGTTAAAGGTTTACAATACACACTGTTAGGTGTGACCTGTTTAAAGGATTTAATCACCCTATTAAGAGTGGCCTTGTTGGAGGGCTTAAGAAAATTCCATCAGAATGTCACCTTGATTAAAGGATTTATACAAAATGACTATTAGGTCAACCTTGATTAAAGGATTTAGACTTAGAAAGTAATAGTAGGTTCTGATATGAAAAATATACAACTCACTTTGAAAATATAGATCCACTTCGCACATATGTTAATTTATTGACTGACATTCATTTCCATCTCCATCTCTTATTTTCTCAGAATTCACCTTAAGCAATCAAGACAATGTTCAACTCCTTCACAGCTTTACCCTTAGCCTCCTTCTTAGACTTTTCAGTCAATAACATCAACCTCTTCCCATACTATGTAACCTCACAATTAGGTTAAGCTTATACCTCCTTGATTAGATAGATCAATCTTTTTCCACTTAATCTCCTTCGTAGATCTTAGGTTTAGGCCAGATTCATTGAATCCTTCCATCATTATGTTCTCTTTGTTTTCCTTCTAGATACATCTTCAAACTTCTCTTTGAATCCATAAGAAAATGATTTACCATGCATTAAATGTTTTATACCTCTCATTAATAATTTCAACACATTTTATATATCCCAAGAATTCAACTATGTCAACTGGGATTCTCAATTCTTTTTCCAAATGTAAATTACTAACACTCGGTCAATACCGTGTTCATCTCCTCGGTCATTACTATGTATCTGGGTCATCACAAACATTTTCTTTCTCAAAAATTAGTTGTCACTTGGCAATTACTAATGTTCGGTCAACACTAGATTTTCTTGGCATATATTGGTACTCAGTCGACACTAACATCACTCGACTTGAACTAGATTTCTTCACTTTTGCTCGGTCAAGCCTATGTTGTCAGTCTTTCTTCTTCACTATGTAAATAAAAAATTACCTTGTTAATGTGCTAACTAATCAAGTACCCATTGAAGTATCACATAACTCAACCTTTCCTTAGGTTCTCTTGTTATCTCCTCATCCTCTTGATCAATAGATATGGTAGTAATTGTCTTACCAGTTAAGGTTTGACATCAATGACAACATAACAATTGTTCCAATTGTAGTTTCTAACAATTAATATGTTTGAGGATCCCTTAAGATCCTTTACAACCCATTAGGACCCCTAAGATATATTCTTATGGATCCTAAATGGTTTTAAGGGGTCATAAGGGGTCTTAAGATATATTAATATGTCATAGGACCCCTTAGGGCCCCTTACCATACATAAATGTATTGTAAGGGGTCCTAAGGGGTTTTAAGGGTTCTTAAGGGGTCCTAGGACACATTAGTGTTTCCTAGGACCCCTTAAGAGCCCTTAGGACCCTTTAGGAACCCTAAGATGTATTCTTAATATACTAAAGGATCCTAAGAAGAAGGTAGAAAAACCACATCAAAAGGTTCAACTAATTGAGGTAGGGGATGTGAAGAATTTGATAGTAGAAAGAATTGATGAAATGAATAACTCAATTGGAGGTTTTGGTCTTGTAACAGGTGGAAGACCCTGTAATAATTTGTCAGACAAAAACAAGTGCACTAAGCATGTACTAGATGTAAATAAATCTTCTATTTTTCTTTGATTTCCTAAGGATTTTTAATTATGTAAGGGGTGTGCAATGCATTCAAGCCTAACTTGACACATTAATATTGTTATCAAAGGTGTAATGTTCACACTCTTATAATTTTTTAATGCAAACCCTCTATAGTCCCTTATTACAAATGATCTCTCTCCCCCCTTCTCTCTCTTTGCCCTTTTCATGGCCTTTCTTTGTCTCTGTCTCTGTCTCTCTATCTCTTTGTCTCTCTCTTACATAGGGCATACACCCTATGTAAAACACTTCAAGTGGCTAAGTCACACTCAATGCAACATTTACATACAATGTTTTACATAGGTTGTACACCCTTTTAACTCCATTAGGATCCATTAAGCGTAAGGCTTTGATTTTAGTTCATAAAATTCTCTTGGGAGCCATGAAATTGCCGAAAACTTTCCATTTTCAATGATGTTAGCTCCAAGAAAATTCTAAGAAAATTCAACGATGCCAGGTCATGAAAGTACCAAGAGCACATGATGCTCCTAGATCCACTATGTCATAATGACACAACCTTAAAGAATTCTTGAATTGCCATTACAATCCATACACAATGAGGATTTTAAATAACCAATAAAAAAATCAAAACCACAAAGGCCCAAAATTTAACAAATTACTTATAACCCACAAAAAATTACAATACCTTATCCATCTCTATCAAAGAAATGGATGGAGGTCTTCTCTTCTACTCCTCGTTGATGTCTTCATCCTCCTCCATTTCTATTAATTCTGATTTATGCCTGTGATTGGGCGGGCATGGTCTTTTTGAATTGGTATGAAGCAAACAACTGAATAAATTGTGAATGTTTATTTAAATATCACAAACTACATAGAAATCTCATTTAAATGCATTAATAGTTATATAATTTTCAAATTTCAAACAGTCAAAATTTTAAATGGTCGGGGAACCTGATTTAGTGCTAAATTTGGACAACGTTTAAACGGAAAATTATAACAGTTTAGCTTGTTGGATTAATAGTTCAACTAATTATTCAAAAAAATATATGATTTAATAAAAATTGGATCAGATATTCCTTTCAACGAAACTGATTCAAAATTGTGAATTGAATTACAATAAATTATCATATTATTTCATAAATTATGCAAAATATTATTTATATAATCAAAATTTAGACTGAGGAAGTCACAATAGAAAGGAAGATTGGCCCATTTATTCATGTTAGTATAGTCAATGTGTATTGAAATTAAAGAAATTGGGTTTTCATGGTCTTCAAGATGTGTTCTATTTATTTTATTGGTGTCAATATATATAAATGTATAAAAATTAATGTATGAGAAATTCATTATAATAAAATTGATTCAAAATTAAATTATTGAATTCATAAAGTATTATATTATTTGATAAATCATGAAAAATATTGTTTACGTAATAAATATTCAAATTGAGGTTGTAGCAATCAAAAAGGAAAATTGGTCCATTCACTTATGTTTCCATAACTATTGTCAATCCAAGGTCAACAAGATTTTTTTTTGCTTGGATTACATTATACAATAAAATATTAATTTGGGATATATTATAGAAATGGGATATTAATGACCCCTCAAGATGTGCTATATGCAAAGGAGAGGAAGAGTTGGTGGATCACCTTTTTCTTAGATGTAGTTTTTTGAATGGATGCTAGCAAAATATTTTTTAAAAAATGAATTGGTGTTGACCACACTCCCAAAATACTATTTTCGTCTTTAATACCTAGCCTACCAAACATAAATTTAAAAAAGCACTATTCTCTAAAAGGTGGTCAAATAGGGAAAATATTAAGGAATGGAAGATAACTTACAAGTATAAAATGTTGGTAATCCTAAAACTTAGTACAAAAAGCTTTCCACGTAAGAAATAAATGTTTAATGACACAATGACTATGTGCTAAATTAAATCCTTCAATTAGATTCATCTTGAAAGGTGAAGATGGAATAATGCATTCCTTTCTCATTCAATAGTTGTGTATTGTCCTACTCTATGACTGACCTCAACATAACAATGGTCAAGAGATTAAATGCCCTTTCATGATAGAGGTTTCTCTCCCATACTAGGTAGTCACATGGGGGCTTTGAGATCTATTTTTAAGGAGTAAGGAGTCTCATGAAGAAAACAAAAATGCTACAAAATTAAATAGAATTTTTTCCTCAACAATAACAACACCTAGTTTTTAGTTTGGAAATTTTAGGGGTACAACTAGGGTGAGGCTAGAAATTTCCCAACCAAATTAAGTTCTACTCTACCACTTCTCAATTAGATGGGGTTTAGAAATTCCCATGAATTAATTTTTTATAATTATATTTATTTATATTATTAAAATTCATGGTACCACCATCTTCTGTAAATTTAGGAGCTTAAACTATTTTGCAAAATTTATGGGACCGCCTACTTTACAATAATCCTAAAAATTCTTAACAACACCCAATAAAAAAAATTAGGAAGCCCCTATCTATGGGACCATACCTATATAATACCCTTCTTTGCTATTACCAATAAAATTTGTATCCCTACAAATACTTTATGTAAACTTTGAGGAATTTCTTAAAATGGGGGATCTATTATTTGAAAACTTTGAGGAAAAATAGCCAAATAGTGGAAAATGGATTAGAAAACACCTTGCAACCTAAACCCATTTTAACTAAAAAAAAGTTAATAATATTTAGAACTTAAAAGTAAATTTCATGTCAACAAGAAGAAGTTCTTGCATGAATTATCCTCGATGTTTCAAACAAAACTTCTAATTGGAGCAAGCATTTTGTCAACCCTATTTGAGTATGTCATAACTTTAGGATATTTATTTCCCGAGTAGGCATTTGGTGAAGATCTTCTACATAATTAACCACATTCTACCATACAATTAATTCAAATTAGACAAAGATTAAGTTAAAAAGTTTTCATATCTTATGTGGCCCTATACATTTGAATGCTATGATCATCCTATGGTAACCACTAAACCTTTGAATCAAACCAAGTCTCTTCTATCCTATGAAGAATGTAAAAATGGTAGTTAACAAACATGAGAGCATTAAAGGAACAAGCATGTCCTCATACAAAGATTGGACATGATAGCATTTATATCCTAAGCATGATAAAAATAGGGACAAATGAGCATAAAAATAATAAAACCATGAGCATGAAATCATCAACTACGTAAACATCCATCAAAAAATCCCCTAAAGATCTTCATATTCCTCAACTCTTCTTCAAACTTTGATAATGTGCCCCTCATAAATATGCAAGCACAAAAGTTAGCTAAGAGAAGAGCTCAACTAATAGTGGTTAAAGAAGAGATAAACAAGAGGACAAATTTATAGATTTAGAGAGGATAAATTGGATATTCGAGATCAAATTCAACGTAGAAAGGATGAACAAATGGGATTTCATAGGAAAATTATGACAAAGATATGGGGATAGTGGAGTAAAGGTTAGAAGGAACCCAATGACAAGTGGCTACGACTATTAGAAAGTGGGAATGTGACTAGGAAAATGGGAATAAATAATTGAGATCATTTTTTTCATGAGCAAGCACGGAGTAAATAACTATTTATTTATTATTTTGACCAAAGGAGGAATAATTAGAAGAATATAAAATAATAACATTATTTATTTTTCTTACAAAGGCACGAATAAGTAAAAATTTATTTATTTTACATGAATAGGGGAATAAATCAAAATGATTTATGTGACCATAGTAGGATAATTAGATAGTTAAATAATTAAAATTATTTAATTATAAGAGATAAAAGAATGTTAGCTAATTAATCAAAATTAATTAGTATATTAGGTAATGACCAATTAATTAAATAATAGAATTATTTAATTAACACTAGTGAGGGAAAATCAATGGTTAGGATTGACACAAATTGATTAGGAAAGAAATAGAAAAGATTAGAGATGATTAGGGACTATGATTATTTAATAAATAAAGGAAATTGGTGATTGAAGAAAAGTCAAAAAATTTATGTCTACACCTTGTTCTTCATGATATGTGTCATTTCCTTTGTAGTAATGAAATAGGGCCTCTAAAAATGTGATGCCCTTTCTTAGAGAATGCAAGAATATAATAGAAGCATATTGTCCCTCATAACATCAAAATAATGAGTGTTGTTGATAGACCCAATATGAAACCCTTCCTTGTCATCCCATTCTTCTCATGCCTAAATACCCTTGGAACCTTACATAGGACCAATATATTTATAGTCCTAATATTTTTAGGACCCTAATATTTTTAGGATCCTCTCCATGAGATGTACCATTTTTCATACTTCAAAATTAGTGTCATTCATTTCATTTATTATTTAATTTGTCATCTTTTACCACAAAGATTTAACTATTTAAGTTAGCCAGGGATTAAATTTTACATAAATTCTCAAATAGCTCTATTGATTTTTTGGCCCTTCATTCACATTTCAAGGTTGAGTTATTTCATTTTTTTTGTTGAGTTTGAGGTTATCATTGTGTGATCAAAGTGTGATACACTTCTATAAACCATTACACTTGAGGGAATCCATGAATAAGGAGTTTTTAAGAGGCATTTTATAGCTTCCTAGCTGAAGCGAGTTTAATCCTTGTTTGAATGCTCATCAGATTGGGATAAGGATTAGTGACTTGACTACTCCAAAATGGAAGATTCAAGTGCAAATGCAAGCTAAAGATAAAACTATAATGAAAGAAGCTAAGAATGAGAGATTAAGCTAGAATGGATGCAAACAACTAGTATTCTAGAATGAGAATGCAAGAAAGAAACTAGATTAACCATGCAAGGTTAGTTCTAATAAATGAAGCTAAGATAAGAAATAAGATATTAAAAACAATGTTATAGTAGTTAAATAAATATGCAAGCTCTATAAATTAGACCATATTATAAGCTTGATATAAGTGTTTTCATTTAATTATGCAAAGGGGATTTTCAAGGTTACTTTGCACAATTATGTCTAGTAAATATGCCTTTGAGATTTATGATTTATTTTGCTCAGCAATTTGATCGAGAAATGGGGCTTAGGTTTTACTAGATCAATTTTAGGTGATTACATTTTGCCCCTCTTTGACTAATGTGTGAGTGATCTGGGAACAAATTGAGTCAAAGATTAGATTTTAGACAAAGCATAGACCGTGAATTGGATCATACGAAGACCGATAAGAGATCAAGGATATCAATTTTGTACAAGATCAAGCGAAGGCTGATGAGCAAGACAAGAGTATCTTGCCTAATATGAAGCAATGCAACTGGATATCTGTCCAAAGAGATTGAGATAACTAACTTTGACAAGGATTGAAGAATCTAATCACTAGATTTAGAGGCAATACTAGAACATTAAATGCCCTAGAGAGTTTGAGATAACCGACTTTGGCAAGGACTGAAAGAGCCAATCATCATATTGAGAGACAATACCAGAATGATATGCCCCAAGAGATCAGATAGATGTCTATTCGAGTGAACTGATATAAAGTGATGAGAATAATCTTTCAGAAAGAGATGCGGAGAATCTCAAGTTGAGATGCCCCAAGTGATGATCTTTAGTCACTGATTGACTTGATCAATAAAGATTTGTTTCAATTGCTAGATTTGCAGATTAGGAGATTTGATTTAGAAAAGTTTTCTATATTTTCATGCCCCCTCGGGATCGAAATGGAAATGAGGTAGAAAGAAGGTGAAAGAGAGTAGGAAGTGATAGCGTTAGTGGCCAACTATGTTTGATAATTTGAATTTGAATTTCAATCCCAAAAAGAAAATCGGGTTCAAGAATGATGATTCAGAGTTGGTAGCCTCAAATAAGAATATGACCTAATTGGATAAGATGTAGGAAGTAAGGTTTCCAATTAATGTTGTAAGATAACATTCGTATTGAGGCACAAGATTATAAGATAACCATGAGTGTCATTGTACATGCTCCACACAAGAAACACACAAGGAGATAATTCCAACCTCACCTAAGAGTCCAAATAAAGAGGTTTGAGGTATGTGCGACGTTCCAATCATGATGGATACTCTTACCATACACACCCAGTATAATATACCACTTAGGATCATTGAAATCACACCACAATAAGAAATTTAAAAAAACATGTTATGCCCCAGTCACAAATCTCTAGTCAAATAGACATTGTCGAGTGACCTTATAAGACATAGCAAGTATAAATCAATGGTAACAAACAATACACAAGAAAATAGTTCATTATATCTCAGACAGTTTCAATTTTCTAGGATGTAAGGTGTGTTGGGTGTTAAGAAAACACCTTTGTGCTTGTGTTAGAGTGCAAGTGCGTTTAATAGTGCAAGATTTGATATGTGTTGAGAAACATAGTGATGTCTAGATTGGTAGTGTTAAGAATAGCTAGAGGTTGGGGTGTTCATGAGAAACACCAAGCAGTGTTAGTTACAAGTGTCCATTAGGAAGGACTGATAATTGACTCTGGTAAAGTCTAAGAAGTCGATCAAGTGGTAAAGCATTGATAGCTCAGATAGGCATATGATTTTCCTAGGTGACAGATAAGAACCGAGGACAAAACTAAGACTAATTCTATCCCATGATGGTATAAGAAGACGAAGAGAGATACAGAAAAGTGATCAGGCCAATGAAAGCACAAGAGCTCAGCTATGCGTTGATAGATGGAGCACTAGTTACAAGTGATGCCTGTTTGTTAGGTTTTCACCACTTGGGATTATTTTATTTTTGCTACCAAGGCACCTGTTTCTAGGTTTTCACCAAGGAATTTTTATTTTTTTTGAATATTTGATTTTTTTTGAGATACATCAAGGTGCTAATTTCAAGTTTTTTACTAGGATGATCATTTTTTAGGACTTTTACAATTTTTAGGATTTTTTTAGGATCATAAGTTATTGTACAAGGAGTAGAATGCCTATATGTAGAGTATCTTCAAGTGAAGAGCATTGAGAGGCTCTTTAAGAACATCTCCTTTTTGGAGTAAACAATTGATAAGCTCTAGAACCATATGATGTAGTGATGATAAATGGACCTAGCCAGTTGGGTTCAAAGTTTCCTTGTAGAGACACCCCGAGTGAAGGTATCTTAGCCAAAGGAAGGCCATTCTAGTAAGATCGATGAGAACCCTCATGAACCTCTCATAACACCTTTTCATATTTTTCATGTTCTAGACACCTAAGGAAGGTACCATCTAAACTTCTCTTAAATAAGTCATTAGTGATAAGGAGATACTGAGATGCACTTTGGATTCTATGGTTAGAGAGGATTGAAGGGGAAGTTTGATTGTGATGGTAGTGAGGAGTGGAGACAATAAGGATGCAAAGAATGTTAGGTGTGTTATAGGTAGGAGAAGGGAATTCTTCCACCAGGAAGTCATAGCAGTATTGATGCCCTTTAAGTTGTAGTATTGAGGCTAAGGGAGCCATGACATTTGGTGTTGTGCTCTTTGTGTGTGACAACCGTTGGAAAGTGATAATGCATTTCTTTGGATCATCAACCAATTATTTTTATGATAACATTTTTTTTAAAAAATCTTTGGTTTGATATCCATTACTAATTTTGTTGATCACCAGCTGAAAGTCAGCATACATGAAGCTCTTTAATTTTCCATTTAATAGCTAGTTTGAGACTATTAGCTAGCCATTCATATTTAGCTGTATTGTTCATGTAGGAAAAGATCACTTTGTATGCTTTACGAATGTTATAGCTTTTTAGAGAGATGAGAAAGATATCAACAAAGTACCTTGTTGACCCGAGGGGGGGAGCTATGATTCCTGCTAAAGGCGACAAAAAAGTTGAGGCGACTGGACCTTTGACTATTGAAGAAGGAAAAAAAGGTGAGGCATTGGCTCCTAAAAAACCTTGGGTGGCACTGTTTAGCAAGAAGCCTTCTGGAAAATCTTCCCTTCTTGAAGCTAATAATATTTCTGATCCTATCTAGGGAGATTTTGCCATTTTTATTCCTGACAAGGTGATGGATCGCTCTGTGTCACAAATGGACCTCATGCTAGTTGGTAAATATGTTGGGGTAAGGATGAATATAGACTATGTTCAACATTTCATCCAAAGAAGATGGTTTCTCAAAGGGAAAGTGGACATTGCAGCCATGCCAAAAGGTTTCTTCTCATTCTCTTTCACCAATGAGGATGATATGACTAAAGCTCTAAGTGGAGGACCTTGGGTTATGGGTAAGTCATCCTTGGCTTTGTGAAAATGGGAACCTAATATGGACCTGAGTGAATCCTTCCTGGAATGGGCTCCTGTCTAGGTGAGACTCCCGGGGCTTCCCTTAGAATACTAGAATGAATGTGTCTTCAAAGGAGTAGTGGATGTTTTTAGGGAACTCCTCTCTCTAGACTTGGCTACAACGTCAAGATCTAGATTGGTTTTTGCCAGAATCTGTGTTAAAGTAAGTAAATCTACTAATCTTCCTACCTCTATAGATTTGGTTTCTAAAATGGGAGTTTGGAAACAAGCGATTGAGTATGAATCTTTTCCTTTTGCTTTCTTTATTTGTAAGAAATTTGGCCATTGGTTTAAAAAGTGTCCTTTGAAAGTTCAAAAGAAAAAAGAGGAAGACCCTATTGCAAAGAAGAAAGATTCAACTAATGTTGTTTGGAAACCCAAAAATACTTTTAAGGATTCCTTAGAGCCATCTTTGAAGCCTTTGAAAACCCTTGAGCCAACTCTGATTATTGATGAGCACAGGATTGAAAAAGATGACAAAGGGAGTAACTTGGAAGGTAAGGAATCTGGTACCTTGGATAAAGTTGAGACCATAGGTAATAGTCAAATATTATATGCTGATGTCAACTTGGAAAAAAATTTTGAGGAAATTTTTTTTTCTCCTTTGTTTGATGCAAACTTTGTGTTGGAAGAGATTAATCTAGGGGGAGAGATCTCTTTACCCCTGATGGAGGAGGGTAACTTGCTAGTGGTGGAGGAGTTGGCCCTAGAAGGTAAAACTATCCTTCCCCCCATCCTGAAACATAATGCAATGGGGAGAACCCTATGGTATCTCAAAAGGATAAGGAGAATACTGAAAAATTTGATGATCTTAGCTAGGTGGTGGTTTTGAATTCTTTAGTAGAAAAGGTTTTTAGCCAACAAGAAAGTGGGGACAACAAGACTAAATCCCCAAATTGGCTTAAAGCCAATGTTCAAAATAAGATTAAGGAGGTTGGGAAGAGTTCCAAAAAGAAACCAAAAAGAGGTCTATCACCTATGTTTGCTGAAGGAATCAAGACTAGAAGCCAAAAAAGTGATGTTGGGAAAGTGAAGACTAGACTAGGAAGAAAACAAGCTAAAGTTGGTAGAGAGAAAGAGAGTTGGCAAAACATTGCAGATGGTAAACAGAGGACTATTCAAGGGGCCTTTTCTCCAAATAAATTATGAATATAATCTCTTGGAATATAAGGGGGTTGAATGCACCCCATAAACAAGACATTCTTAAAAATGTGGTTAGAGATTATAAACCTGATATCCTTCTTATTCAGGAAATGATAATGAGCAAGGAAAAAGTTGAAAAACTTAGGTTTTTTCAGAAGGGTGGTGTTAGTAGCTCTAGTTCGGCGAGGGCTTCTGGGGGTACTGCAATTTTTTGGAACTAGAAGACTATTAATGGGGTGATTTTTGTTGAAGACCCTAACTTGATATCTGTCAGACTAATGAATATTAGAGATAATTTTAGTTGGATTATCACTAATATTTGTGCTCCTAATGCTAAAGTTAACAGGGCAAAATTTTGGAAGAAAATCTCAGAGAAAAGGAATAACTTCAAGAATGAAAGTTGACTTCTTATGGGGGACTTCAACACCCCTCTTATGGATAGTAAAAATTATGGTGGCATCCTATCTCAAGATGATAGTAGAGAAGACCTGTTTAATTTTATTAATGATGAAGGTTTAATTGACCTTGATCTCCAAGGTTTGAACTTTACTTGGTCTAATTAGCGTGCAGACCCCCAAAACATTCAAAGTAAGCTGGATAGAGCTCTTATTTCTCATGATTGGATCTCTAAATTTAGCTGTACATTGACCTCCTTCCCTAAAATTGGTTTTGATCATCATCCTTTGCTACTGGAGGTCAACCTGATTACTGCTCCTAAACGCTTTCCTTTTTAGTTTGAGAAGATGTGGTTAAGCCATCCTGATTTGGAGAAAAATATTTTAGAGTGGTGGAACATTAAGGTGGAAGGTACTACTATGTTCAAAGTCACTAGAAAACTTAAAAACATAAAGGAAAAAGTAAAAATATGGAATAGAGAAGTTTTTGGAGACATCTTTAAATTGAAGAATAAGGCTAAAACTGACCTCACTACTATTCAAGAGACTATTCAAACTCATGGTCTCTCAGATTCTCTTAAGGATGAAGAACAAAAGGCCCTTGTCAATTGCCACAATTTGATATCAAAAGAGGAGACTTATTGGCATCAGAGATCTAGAGCAGTTTGGCTTAAGGAAGGGGATAGAAACACCAAGTTTTTTCACCTGACCACTCTCAAACATAGGGCTACTAATCGAATAGCTAAAATTGCTATGGACATGACTAAGATCCATAAAGAAGATGAAATTAAGATAGCTGCTATAAACTATTTTTCTACCCTTCTCTCGGCTGATGGAAATTTGGATAGTGGTTGTGAAGATCAATTACTAGAAGCAATACCTAGTATTGTTAACACTAATCAAAATAGGGCTCTTTAGGCTATTCCTTCTAATAAGGAGATCAGGGATGCTATTTTTTCTTTTGAAGGAGATAAGGCTCCTAGTCCAGATGGATTCCCAATGTTTTTCTTTCAAAAATTCTGGTTTATTGTGGAGAAGGATGTTTCTAATGCTGTGAAGTAGTTTTTTGGTTGCAGGCATCTTCTCAAGGAAATAAATGGAAATTTCTTAGCCTTGGTTGCTAAGATTTTTGGAGCTCACTCTTTTGATCAATTTCAACCTATTAGCTTATGTAACTCCTTCTATAAGATCTTCTCCAAAATTCTAACTTCTAGGCTCTTGAAAATTCTTCCTTTCTTGATTGCTCCTCAACAGAATGGTTTTGTTCTGGGAAGATAGATTCTAGACTTGGTGGTGTTGGTCCATGAGAAAATCCATTCGATCATTAAGGAAATAAACAAGGTTTTATCCTTAAACTTGATTTGGCTAAAGCCTATGACTGGGTTGACTGGAATTTTTTATGCTTGATTCTTAAACAGTTTGGTTTTAATGAAAGGGTCATCCAAATTATCTATCAATTGATTTCTACTACCTCCTTTTCTACTCTTATCGATGGATCTCCCACCAAATTCTTCAAAAGCACTAGAGGTCTTAGATAGGGAGATCCTATCTCTCCTATCTTGTTTACTCTGCTAGCTAAAAGCATGGGGAGGTACTTTCAGTTACTAGTCTCTAAAGGTATAATTCTTGGTCTAAGACCCTCCTCTAAACCCTTAATCTGCTCCCATAATCAGTTTGTGGATGATACCATCATGATGGGTACCTCTACGATCAAGGAAGCCAAAGCCTTTAAATCAGCTCTGAATCTTTACACCAAAGGTATTGGTAAGCTTATTAATTGGTCTAAAAGCACTCTATTTTTCATAAACACCTGAGAGGATAGGCAACATAAAATGGCTGGTATCTTAGAATGTAGTATAAGTTCCTTCCCCTCTTCCTATTTGGGTTTGCCTTTGGGCCTTAACATCAATGACTCTTTTTGGAATCAGATGGTGGAGAGATTTTTTACTAAGATGGCTGGTTGGAAGGGTGTAGTCCTGTCTCAGGCTGGGAAGATTACCTTGATCAAATCTTCTGTTCAAAGTCTTATGGTATATGTTATGAGTTTATTCAAGATGCCCTCCAAATATGCAGATAAAATTGACAGTATCCTTAAACACTTCCTTTGGTTTGGGGTTGAGGAAAGAAATCGTATACCTTTAATTTCTTGGGAGAAGGTATGCAAACCAAAGTCTATGGGGGAAATGGGTCTTTGACCAATAAAAATTATGAATAAAGCTCTATTGGCTAAGCAACTTTGGTGTATTTATGAAGAACCTAAGGACTGGAATACTATTTGTAAACATAAATACCTTTTTGATACTCCTTCCATTGATCATTTTATTTCTAGCTCAGAGAAAGTGGAGGGCTCTATTTTTTGGAGGAATATCAATGATGCCAGAAGTATAGCTAATAAAGGAAAATTCTAGAAGCTAGGGAATGGATCTAGTATTAATTTTTGGAAAGATCCTTGGTTGTTTGAAAAACCCCTGAATTGTATCTTTAATAACCCTAAGGATATCATCATATGCTCTTCTACTTTTGGTCCTAAAGTGAAAGACTATTGGAGAAGTAACTGCTGGGTGAAGCTGGCTGTGATCAATCCTATCTTCCATGAAATTGGTAAAGCCCTCCTAGCTCAATGTTGCTATGTTGACAAAGAAGATACTCTAATATGGGGCCCCTCATCTAGTGGAAAATTCTCTGTGGTGTCTGCTAGTTCCATCCAATATGATGTGCCCAAGGAAACCCCTTTTTGGGCAAAGATCTGGAATAAGAATCTCACCCCCAAAATTGAGATTTTCTATTGGATCTTTGTTCAAAACAAAGTTCTTACTATAGAAAACTTTAGAAAGAGAGGATTCATCATGCTGAATAGGTGCTACCTATGCCAGGAGGCCGAGGAAGATACTAACCACCTTTTTTTGCATTGTCCTTTTTCTTAGCAGGTTTGGTCTTTCTTTTTGCAGGATTGGGCTTTAAGCTAAATTTTCCCCTCTACTATCCAGGACTTCTACCAACAATGGTATTATTGGGGTGATAATGCTAAGGATAAAGAAAAGTGGACACTGGCTACTCCTCATATTTCTTGGAGTATATGGAAAGAAAGAAATAACCATATTTTCTAGGACAAAAATTGTAGTCTTGCTTTGGTGTATGAGAAATCTAATCGTGGGATGCTAGAAAATTTGAGTAGAATCACCCAGCATAGTGGGAATAGCAGAGACTCTCAAAGAAAGAAGAGTGATCATGAAAATAGTGTTTGGATTTCTCCTCCTGATGGCTAGATTAAGCTTAATTTTGATGGTGCAGTAAGGGCAATCCTGGTCCGACGGGGTGTGGAAGTGTTATCAGGGATTGTAATGGAAACATTATTGCTGCTAATGCTATTCCTTTGGGAATTCAAAACAACCATATGGCAGAAGCTTCAGGAGCTTACTATGGGTTACAACTTGTCGGCAGACTCAATTTTAAAAATATATGGCTGGAGGGCAATTCATTGAATATTATTAATTGCCTAAAAGGTAATTCTCCTCCGTCATGGACTATAGATAATATTATATCCAAAGTGAGAGAAATCATTGCCAAGTGTACCAGTACTTACATAACCCATGTGCACTATGAGATTAATACCATAGCAGACAACTTGGCTAACATTGGGGTTAAGTTTGATGAGGTCATCACCTGGGATAGGGAGGTGGATATCAGAGAGGACACTAAATCATGCATTTATTATGATAAAATCAATCATAAGGAAGGAAATATTGGAAATTATTAATGAGACTTTCCTAAGCACTACAGAGTCTGACTATAATTATGGGAAAGTATGGAATGGGTTTTTAAGCAACGTCATTAGCAGCAGTTTGCATGCTTTCTGGGTTATGCATTCTGGTAATTTTTTTATTAACAGGGAATGCTATCTTGATCACCATGGCCCTAAGTCTAAAAATAGCTCTGTTTTACTAAATTTATCTATCATGGGGGGTGACCTAAAGCACAAAGAGATGGATAATTGTAATAAGCTCAAGGAAGTAGACATGGCTATGGTTTGGCGGAAGCTGAAAAAAGGTGGAGTGACACCTTATTTGGAAAAATTACATGGTTTTGATAAGAAGATCACTCAAAAATTTGTTGAAGGCTAGAAAAACAATACAGTCACCATTGAAGGGAGAATGATGGAGATTACTATGGAGCTTATAGCTCAAATTACAGGAATCCCCAATGATGGACATAAGTTTTATAGGAATTGCAAGATATTGGATATGTCGGCTAAAAAGTTCCTGAAATCTACGAAGGAAAAGGTTGATTTTGTAGAAGGTAAGGTTAATAGCTACATTGAACCTATCAAAATCAAGGAGATATGGCACCATGTTCTGTAGGCTGTGATGGAGTATTTTACCATTGATGGTTGCTTCACTCATGCTTACTCCCATCACTTCATGTTCCTTAACCACTTTAGGTACAAGGATACCATTAACTTACCCTATTATCTTCATACCTCTCTAGTTAAAAGAAGAAATGAGCATAAGGGGTCTCTTAAGAAGGTTATTAAGCATGAGGGTTTGATTCTTTTGATTTATGAGCATTTTAAGAGAACCATTCCTAACCCTAGCTCTATTCCTTCCTCTGAAAAGAGTAAAATGAGCCCTATGAATCCTAAAGTTGGGTCTGCTAAGCGGAAGGTAGAGGAAAATGTGGGCAGTAGCTTGAAGAAAATTTTCTTAGAAGATACCAAGGAGGAGGATTACTCTGAGGGGTTTGAGATAGAGGATTCTGATGACCAGGTTTCTAAAAATACTCAGGAGATGAAAAAACCTAGCAAGGAGGGGGAAGGGACTGATGATTCTGATGTTATGTCTGCTCATGAAGAGCACAAGGAGGAGATTAACAACAAGAATTTGGAGGAGGAGAACAAGGAGATTACTAGGGAGGGGGATTAGTTGAAATATGAGGCTCACCTACAAGGTACTAATGATTCTCAGGTGTGGGGGGATGATACTAAACCCATGTGTATTGAGGACAAGGACACTACCATGGGTACTGAGGATAAAGACACTACTGAAGCTGAGAACCCTGACAATAATATTCAGGAGACTATAGCTAAGGAGAAAGGTAAAGCTATGGAAGAGGATAATTTGGAAGGTACTGTGGCATATAATTCCCACAGCCTGGAAGATCTAGTTGACACTACTATTCAGTATGCGGAGAAACAAAAGAATGACATGGATAGACATAAAGAGGAGGTTCCCATTCTGGATGATTTTGTCACTGGAATGAGGCACACTATGCCTATCTCTCAAGAATCTAAGGAAAACATTCAGGAGGGTAGTGATGATTCCAGTGAGTGAAAGGCTAGAGAGTCCTCCATCAAGCTTATCTTCAAAGATTTTAATGATAGGGAGGAAGTTACTACTGGTGTGTTGCAGATTGCCAAAGATGAGGCCCTTTATTCCTTTAGATTTAGTAAATGGTGCTTTCATGAAATTAAAAGGCTCCATTTAAAAATTAGAAAGCTTGAAGCTAACAATGCCATCCTCCAAGAGAAAGTGGAGTCTCTTATCAAAGAGAGATCTTACTCCCCTACTGCTGAATTTAAGGAAAGAATGGATAAAGTTGATAATACTCTTATCAATATCCTCCAGCATAGTATGGATAGTATGAAGGCTTCTAGCACAAACCTCAAGGCTCTAGTCAACCTACCGGATAATGTGTCAGAGGATGATACTAAAGTTAGGAGTGCTCCTCTATTAGATAGTGGTGGCCCCAGTTCTCAGACCCATGGGAGGAAAAAATCCCCGTTGATTAAGAACTTGGATGAGCTGAAAAGTGTTATTGGCAGGATGGATAATATCTAGGCCAAGATGGAGAAAACACTGGATGAAAAAGCTGGGGTTCTATATGTGGATGCTTAGCCTGGAGATCTTGTTGGTTTTTTGTGTTTCCTGCTATCTTTTTGTTTGGGTTCCTATCTTTTTTAACGCTATCTTTGTAGCCCCTTATATGGGCAGTTCTATGTTGTATGCCTCTTTTTTGGTGTTATGCTTGCTTCTTCTGATCTTTTGATCCTTAAGCTATAAAGGGTTTTGGGTCCCTTCAAAACCTATTTTTTCTAGTAATCAAAACATTAGCACCTTGTTGTGTGAAAGAGCCATCAAAATATATAGATTTATCAGGAGACTCAGCAATGATAATAAGCGTTGACAATCTTTCTTGAAAATGTACAAGGAGAATATCAAGCATCCCATCCTTAGGCACTTCAGAGAGGTTTTCACAATTAGATATTGCATTTATTTTTACTCTTTTAGAATCTAACACTATCACAGAGTGGTTTTCACAATTAGAACATTTGTTCTTTTTATTTATTTTTGTGTGATCAAGGTACTTGATATCCTCCACCATCATTCTTCTACTCATTTCCTTAGTGGAAGAGGGAGAAGGTTCAATAGTATTTGGGTGATAGACAAGTGAATGGATAGGGTCAGATGATATGATTTGGATGGATTCAAAAAGGTTCCAGTTAGAGGAGCTTAGAGTTAGAGGATTTTAGAGAAGTATTTTGTGAATCTAACTGAGAAACCTAGCCCTAGAACTATGTCTGTATTCTTGTTCTCAAGTAGCCATTTATTCTAGAAATGTACAGAGAAGAACCATCTCAATCTGAGACCTTCCTAAATTCCATGTAGCTGTCATAGGATGAGATCTAATGTACCCATGGTTTTCTTGATCAACTTGAGTAGAAGTAGATGGCCCCCAGTTTTGATGTATATGAATAGAGTCAATAATGTGTTGAGAAGAAAGAGTGATAGAAGTACTAGTGGTAGCAGCAAGATTTTTCTCTTCTTGTTTAAGATTGTTGCATGTGGAAATAGAGTCAGTAGGAATAATGACCTCAATTCCATTGTGAGGGAACTTGATACATCAATGATATGTAGAGGGGACTACTTGTATTTCATGGATCTGTGGGTGACCCAAAAGTATGTTATATGCTAAAGGAAGATCCAAGATTTGACAAATGATGTCCCACTGAATAAGATCTACTTGGATGGGAAAGACTACCATTCCTTTAGAAGAATGTTCCTCTTCATCATATACCTTAGTTGTTATCTTGCATCGAGGATCAATAACATGCTCACAGAAACCAATAGATTTAACCAAATTATAAGTGTTGATATTCAAACAAGCGTTTTACTTTGTACTTTTGGATAGTGACTTCGATGTGGAGGGGTTGACTATGGGGATGACTAATAGATTTGTCATCATTTTTTTAAAAGTTAGGTAATGAGGGGAAGTGATGTGACCAACCATGGACTGGAACTTACCTATGTCTAGGTCTTTAGGTACATTAGCCATGAGAAGGGCTTGATCAATAATCTCTCTATGAACAAGAGAGATGTTCAATAGTTCAAGAATTGAAATCTGAGCTGACATGCATTGAAGTTGGTCAACTAGATCATAATAATGTGGTGTAGATGAGGTAGAAGGTTTAGACACTCAAGTCGTTAGTTTAGTAGCAGAGGAGGAAGATGATCCTTCCTCTTGTAGAGGGACTTTGCTTTGAGAATAGGTTATTATGTTAGATGACTCAAC
>BSBK01011760.1:212500-215000 GCA_027943335.1 Chamaecyparis obtusa
TATATATATATATACATATATATATATATATATATATATATATATATGTATATATATATATATATATATATATGTATATATATATATATATATATATATATATATATATATTAAGATCATTTGATAATGATATATGTTACAATGTAGTTAATATTAATAATCAGTTATGAAGGCTCATGAACCTACATAGCATAAGCCATGTATGGTCATGGCTCTTCAACACATGACTATTCAAAAGATATAAATGTATATCGATGGCTAGTGAAAAGATCAATCACAATTGTAATCTATTTCAGTACAGCCTCATATATATTCCCCTATAGGATGATCCTAATTAAACAACATGGTATTAGAGCCTAACCTATAAGAGAATAAAATATTTCACCTTGAGGTCTCTAAAATATTTTAGTCTCTAAAATATTTCACAATATATATAGAAATGGAATTCGATCAAGAAATATGTGTATTTAAATCCTGACAACTCTAATTGGGCATTATACATATGCAGAAAATATATTTATCAAAGGACTTTAGTATACCTCTGCTGAGCTTATTATTTTTTGTGAGAAGAGAAATCAGGTGTATTAATAAAGTTTGATATTGCCAAATATTATTATTAGGTGGTGACTTTGAAAAACATTAAAGTCTAGAAGGTAAATATAATTGTTTGCGGCATGCAATGAAATATTGAGGAGGCCATTTTATGGAATGCTTTCATTAACAGAGAAAGAATCATGTTTAGAAAAGAACATTTGAAATAAATTAATTCTTTCCATCACTTGTTGTGGCTAATACATAGGTCAGATTACTAGTAGTTCACATTTACAGCATTTCTGATTAAACAATGTCATGGAAAGTTCTCTAGCTACATTTGATAGAGGAAAGAACTGTTACTAAAGAAAACTGGGGTAACTCTTAACAACACTACTACTCTTAGGAGGGTGATTATTTTGAGATCTCTTGCACTGCCCACATAATGCCATGACTTCTATTCCTTGTTGTGACATTCCAATACAACCTTTTTCATAGGCTATGTAGATGAGTCTTCTTCCCCTATGACTGTATTGAGTAACGTACTCTAAGTATACATAAATTCACGGTGTTTGATATTTGGAACGGTTAAGAAATTTTATCTACAAAAGAGGGGTCTTGTTGAGAAACATGACACTATACTTACATCAGGTTTAATCAAAATCATTTTTTGTGACATGAGTGTCAGTATCCGTTGAATGATTTGGGAGGTCAAGACTTTTCAAGAAGGGGGACATTACACCACCTTCAAATATCCAAGGAGAATTATATATGGAAGCACGACCACACATTTATGAAGTTCACAAATACCATAGACTCATTGGAATATTGGTGTTGTGTATATTAATAGGATTTAATCAAAGTTTGATAAAAGGCTTGACATTGGCATGATAAAAAAACAACCATATCAAGTGAATGATGAGGAAGTTACTTAATGTTGAAGCATCCATTAGTCCAAAACTTGGAGAAAAAGCATTTTCATACATTAAACTAAAGAGTTTACAAATGCTAATATCTCTGTAGATTATTGCAAGTTCCCATTCGTTTAGTCTAGTTATCAAATTTCTTTCATGAGAGATAGCATGTTGGGATTGAAACTAGGTGAGGGACATTCCATCACTGGAGAAATTAGACCTTCATAAAAAAAATGTTGAATAGACTAACAACATCATTGTTGACCACCAGGAAGATTAGCGAACAATTTTTCTTTTAGATGGGCCATCATCATCAGTCAACATTGAAAGGATTCAAACTTTCTTACATTGAATTATCACCAGAAAAAATTGTAGAATGACCAATATATGTATTGATAAATGATTCACGGGAATTATAATTAGTGAAAACATCAATAAATGTCACATTTTTGCTAACAATAATTATGGAACTATTATTTCATTAACAATGAATCATTATCACAAAGCTAGGTCATGATCCATGTAGAGGGAAGAATTATGAGAAAAATAAGCATCGCATCAGAGTGATATTATGAGAGTGTGATCCTTTCTTCAAATAGAGTCTTATTTGATTCTATTGTCGAGACCCAACATTATGACAAAGGAATGATTCAAATAGGGTATCTACTACAAGAAATACTCATGAAAGCTGAATATGATATTTATCAGATATTACCACATCAACTGAATGATGTATGGTCACAATGGCGTATTGAGATATATTGGGAACATTAGAATAGTGGTTGAACAATCCACTAATTATTCCTTAGAAAAGCCTCTGGTTGGATGACAATCCCACAAGTTTTGCTTGACTTTATTGACAACAAATCTTTGGATTCTTTCCTAATCCATGCAAAGATTACTTGAGAGGTGTCTTTGATCGGATTGAGTGTTCTCTTCAGACAACACACAGGTAGAGATCACTGATGGGCTTATGAGGGAAAGCTTTAATATTTTTATGTAAAATTACTTGGTGACATAAAGATACAAATAAATATGAATATTGCTTCTTATAC